>JBBPBX010034353.1:0-32677 GCA_038048925.1 Garcialebias charrua
TGATAATTTTAATAAACTGTATTCTTTTTAATTTACTAGATAATACAAAATAAATTCTCACCCCGTACTGAAAAAAATTTCAGCGTGTTGCCACAACCAGCTAGTGAGAGGCGCGTGACGTCAATTTCAACCCCACCCAATGGAACCGGTACTGAAAGCATAATGGAGGCACAGCGTGTACCGTACAGAGTAGAGTAGAGTAGAGCCGTGCTGTACCAGTACTACAGGTACTAATGGAAAAGAGGCTTATGTGTCCATGTGATGGACTGGAGACCTGTCCAGGGTGTCAACCGACTCTCGCACAGTCTTAAGTGGACATGGGCACAGTGGCCCCCATGACCCAAAAAGGAAGAAGCGGGTAAAGATGATGGCGATCATCTTTACCTGCTTCTTCCAAGGAAACATTGCACATTTCAATTACCGTAGTCAACAAATTAGTACATGGCAGGAGCTCTCAAGCTTTAAATTCAAAGGTCCAAATCACAAGTCTAGAAACGGTTAAAGGTCTGGTACAAAAACAGGCTCAAACAGGACCAGCACAGAAGTCCAATTAGCAATCACCATTCAGGTTCAGTCAGATCAGGAAGCCATTCCTCCCAATCACTCCCTTCCAGTTGACTGTTATTATCAACAGGGACACTGAAGTCACCCAGTACAAGGAAATCCCTAGCACTCCTACCAGGAATCCATCCAGAGCCTCTCTCCAGGAATTGGTTTCAGAGCCCAGTGTGTGCATGGAAGTGAGCCCAACTATATCTAGTTGATACTGATCAACCACACACAAGCTCCGGCTCCTTACCCACCAACATTTTTCCAACCAATTCATTTTTGTGTCAACTTGCGCTGAGGATCCTGACAGACCATGTTTGTACAGACATATGTGAAAAAGAAAACAACCAACAGGAGACAGGCTACCAGAAGTCTTTTCACCTCTCCCCTGAATAAATATTTGATCAGCTGAACTCTGATGGGTATTGATCAGTGCCCTCATGCCCTTTTTATAGATCCACTGACTGTGATCACTGTTCAAATCAACACAGACATATTCAAGCCTCTGAATGTCAAATCACAACATTCAGCCTTTCTAAAGAGATTTTTATTTCCTGGTGGAATTATGGTTAAAATGTCAAGACAAGCAAAATAAGAACCAACATAGAAGTAGCAGTATATAAAATCAGAGTTTTCTGTTCTTCAGAGTCCTGTTAACAGGTCAGATTGAACTGTGACATCCTTGAATCACTGGATAGATGTGACCACAAACAACCTTCCTTCTGAAATGGTAGAAGCTAGACGCAATAATACAGGAGCTTTTTTATTTAACTAGACTAGTTTAATACTTTAATACAATCACAGCCGCCCGCTTCAAATGTTATCAGTCATTAACTGGCCATTAGTTGTTAACATCCCCATAGGTTGCCTTCATACTGTCCCTCCTGTACCTCCTAGTAGGTTTAAAGGTACATTCTTATCGCTAATAATAGAGTCAGGAAGTTAGGTTAAGGGTCAGTACTCTGGGTCAGGTGTAAGGTTAGGTTTAGGAAAAGGGTTAAATAAAGCTAACAAAAAAAACTTCTGGTTTTAGATGCAGGCGAAGCTGCAAATTATCAGAGATAACACCATACCATTAAACCTACTAGGAGGTAGGACAGACAGTCTGAAGGCAACCTATGGGGATGATAACAACTATTACCAGCCATTTAATGGGCTGATAACATTTGAAGCTACTGCCATGGCTCATACTGCAACATTGTGGTAAGAAGTCCAACATTCCCTTAACCTGAAACAGCTTTAAAGAAAAATAAAATAAAGCTTAATATAATAATGAATAATTGTGCTTTTGGATATACTTGTATTTCCATACTCATTCTACAGGTGGAAAAATCAATACAAGACATTTACCTGGTTTGTAATATTTCAGTGTTTCCACACTGTTGTTAAAATTGTGGTGGGTTAATCCATTATTTGCATGTTTATAGCAGCTAAATCTCTGCCAAAATAAACTTGAGTATTAATTGCATAAGGGACTAACATCAATTTCAGAGTTTACTTGATTTTTTTAAAATTATTATTATTTATCCTTAAATTCTGAACATTCAATTTAAACAGTTTTCTAACATTATCTATGTCCACATTAATTACTCATAGGAACTAAAAATAGTGAAAGATAAGAAGAAAGGGATTTGTCAGAGAAGAAAATCAGATAGTGGGAGATGGTTGAAATGTAATATTAAGAACATTAATGTTCAACATAAAACCCTGATAATTCCTACAAACCAAGACTTAATGAAGATTTAAGTACTCCTGGTGTCAACTGTGGTTCATCAAAGAAAAAGCCTCTATGATACTGCATCACCTTAGTGCCACAGCTGGAAGATTATGACTCCTATTGGCTACTGCAAAAATTAATTATGACCAAATCAATGACTTGAAAGAAGCAATCAGCAGCAAACACATCAGATTTGATTTGATTTGGTTACACTGATTGGCTCTGACAGAGTGTAATATGTCCAAGTGAGGAGGATAAAATTAACGGTAATTTAATTCCCAGGATGCAGTTAGAGTGCAATGTCATTACAGGCAAAGCTGCCCTCAGATGCTGCAGGAAATAACTCTATCAACTTTAACAAAAGCTTTAAGTTTGAGGTTTTAGCACACTGCATCAGAAACTGTAACATTTTATGATTGAGCATTGTAAAACCAGGTTGCATCAATAAGTTGTTGTTTTTTTGGTCATATTTATACAAGGTCATTGAGTCACAAGGACAAATTTACAAGCGATAGTTTGATCAAAACAAGGGCAATGTAAAAAAAAAAGTTTCTGGTCAAATCTGACTGAAATGATACAGTTGAAACATGAAATCCTAAAAGCTGAGTCACCTGCCTACAGGTGTTCTGAAAAAGCCTGGTTTGAATTCAGAAGGTTTCAGGCAGACGCTGAAAACCATTTCTAAAGTTTCTGCGTGAAATCAAAAAAGGCGTACAATACAGGATCAACTGGACTTTATTTGTTGCAGAAAACGTTTCGACTTCTGTCCAGAAGTCTCTTTCAATTCTGACTGAATGGAAGCTGTGAGAACGAGAAGTTTTATACAAGCCACGCACCAACATATGAAATTGGAAACTGAAATAACAGCACAAAATACCTAACATGCCCATGCTATTTAAATTGACAAAACAAAACAACACATCACACCTGGGGGTTTGTAACACATTGTTTTGTCAATTTAAATAGCATGGGCATGTTAGGTATTTTGTGGTGTTATTTCAGTTTCCAATTTCATATGTTGGTGCGTGGCTTGTATAAAACTTCTCGTTCTCACAGCTTCCATTCATTCAGAATTGAAAAAGACTTCTGGACAGAAGTCGAAATGTCTTCTGCAACAAATAAAGTCCAGTTGATCCTGTATTGAACGCCTTTTTTGATTTTATCATGTCCTGGACGACTGAGAATCTTCACCAGCAGATTGCTTTTCTGCGTGAAGCGATAACTTTTTGGGACTCGTGGTGTCAAGTATTTGTAACTACCAGAACTTTTAACGTTTTCACACATTTACTCACCTTCTTTGCTGAAGAACCACCGCTAATATTATCTTTTTTTGTTCTGGACTCTCCTGAGGCCATTTTTCCCTGTTGTGCTGTAGAAAAGCTGGTTTTATTTTATTTTTTGAAAATTAGGGAGAAAAAAATATTTATCTTCACAAACTCCATGTGCTCGAGTACCTGGCTTTAGTTGCCTATCCACTATGAATTTCACTTCCAAAGCAAACTACTGTACTCACATTACTAGTGAAAGTAAGAACAAATAAGAAGCTGTAGTTTACAGGTTCATTTTATGAGTCATTTTAATTTATTTGTGATATGTGCTGCTGCTTATCCATGCTGCTGAGCTCATGCTGCTGATTTATTTCATTCTGCTGTGTTCATTCGTACTCATCTGCTCACACAGACTCATGTCACCCACTTCGGATGTTATCAACCATACGTAGTGGTCAGATTGCCCCTCCTGTACCTCCTAGGAGGTTTAAAGGTACGTTGTCACCATTACAAGCGATGACAGCAGGCTCCGTCTTTAGCTATGTGGTTAGGTTTAGAGTTGAAGCAAACATGAGGGTAACCACCATATTGTGTCTTTAAACACATACGGTGCCACCCAGATGTAAAGGATATATAGGAGGTCAATATTAATACTGACCTCTTTATCCTTAATTAATTACTTATTCAGATTGAATAGTAATTTCACGGATTCTTTTCTTTTTCAGTTTACCCAATATTTCTGTGATCTTTATGATGGATAAATAAATAAAGCCATTAAGTGACAGAGAACGTTGACTTAGTTTGGTATGTCAAAGACACTACCATTTATTTAAAATAAATCAACTAAATTAACACCATTACACTTGATTGACATGATTTCACTTTCTTGCAATTTAACACGTCAGCACATTTAAATTGCAACACAACAGACATAAATACAGGATGTCATTATACTTAGTCTGTGGCTCTTTAGCTTAAATATAGTTACCAGATAGATTGAGAGGGATAAGGAAATAGGAGGAGAGATGGAGAGATGGTTTAAGAGAGGAAGTTATTTATCTTGAGTTTAACCAGAAATGACACTCCTCCGTACGAGAACCAGCTCGACTTCACAGCACGATCCAAGAAACATCCGCAACTCTGTACCTGTTGACGTTCAGTCTCGGTTGGTAGTTGCAGGAGCAGTCTGAGCCTCACAGGTTCTGGGCCTATGAAGTCCGGTGTACCTCGGTGTGTTCATGGATTCACGTGTCGTGACGCCTGCCTTCTTCGTCAAAGATAGTAGCAGCTTCTGGGTTAGTTTCAAAATAAAGCTTTCCTCAAGAAAGTCATAGAGAGCTTTTGCTCGGTGAACTGGATGGAGACGTCCATCAGTTCCACTGATAAGTTGGTCTTTGCTCTTGACCAAACTTAAATCAGTTGACAAGGCAGAGAGCTTCCAGGTCTCTGTCCATTCAAACTCTGAAGAGAAAGTTCACATCTCTCCTTCCTCACAGGAACTCACTGTTTTAGGAAAAACTTAGACCCTTAGTAGAAGATCTGAGATGAGAGGAGTTGTCACTTTCCCATTGGTCCAAAAGAACCAGTCGAGCAGAGTTAGAGACACGTCAAAGACTTCACTTTAACGTTATCAGGGTTCAAGGTGAGAGTCAGAGCAGAGAGAAGTTGTTTAGAGGGTGTTGGAGCCGTTCTCACGAAAACAACGGATTAACTGTCTCATTCATTTCTAAACAAAACGGTCGGGCCTCTGTGACCCGAGCCTTCAACTTTAACACAGCAGGAGTGACACAGTAATGTTTCACATTACATAATAACACAGCATAACATATGTGATCATGATATATTGTAAATTACAACACTGCTCATGAATAAAAGCAGGTGATGCTCTGATTATATTTGTTATTAGCACAAAATCAAAGATAGAAATAGTCTCTTTTTGAGTGAATCTGTCCTTTGATTTAAACTAATAAAATAAACTGTGTTAAATGTCTGGTTACTGAAAGGTCAGTAAAAGTCATCTCTGGAACAGTTCAAAAATACACAGGTGTATCAAAGTGGACACGGTCATGCCCACTACAGAGTAAAGGGTCTTGGTTAGGTTTAGGCACAAGGGTAAGGGGGTTAGGTTTAGGGTTGGTCCTCTGGGTCAGGTTTAAGGTTAGGTTTAGGAAAACTGTTACATGAGCTGAAAAAAACAAACACAACACTTCTGGGTTTACGGAAACACGCTGCCTACTCACAGCGATTATAACACTGATAACGTTCTTTTAAACATGCTAGCAGGGAGATTGTGACAATTTCACCGCTACATATGGGGATGATAACAGTTGATAGCGCCCATTGTATGGACTGACAACATCCGAATCCGCTGCTCATGTTCGTGCTGCTGTTGTTCGGTACATTGTTTTTATACCACTAGTGCTTAGAGTATTTTTAGTTAACATTTTTCTTAGTTCTTATCTTAGATCTCACTACAGTTTTTCTTTTACATTTTATACTTTTGTTGGATGTAACTAGGACCCTGTGTACACAATTTCATCCCACCTTATGTACCACATGTGGTACGAATGACAAATAAAGACACTTTGACTTTTGACGGAAATCTTGATGATCACGGTAACTCAAATGTGTCCACCAGTCTCTGCACTGTTTTGCTTTTTTGCATCATCAAGACAAGTTCCTTTAACAAAGAGTAATTTACCAAATAGATTTTCTATCATATACTTCACTTTTACGTGTATAAACCAACAGACTTTGATGTTTGTGCTCTCTGCCAAGCTTCATTCCTCATCCATGACGATGGCTGAGGAGAGCCAGGTGCGAGTGATCAAGTGTCCTTTTCTGGGTCCTTGATTCCAGGGGGAGGCACAGCCTGGGCTCAGCAGCTGGTATACACCACAGCAGGATCAATAACAGCAGAGCGCCTGTATTGATTATGTGTGTAAGTGATACTTGGGGGTTGTTATGGGGGAGGAGGGGGGAGGGCGGTGGTCTGAATTATGGTAACAGGGAAACAGCTTTGTGGTGATGGTTGGCTGATCGTGAGAGCAAGAAGAGGAGAGATGGCTACTTTTTCATACTCTGATCTTCTCCAGAGGGTTGCATGTTTAAAATGGGTTTTATTTAGACTTCTTCTGTTTCCTCTGTCCTCCACATCCATCCATCCATTATCTTTACCCGCTGCTTCTTTTCCACGTGTCCTTAGTTGACCCCTCCAAACAGCTCGTCTCATTTCACCTCAAGCAAACTCTGAATAACTAGCAACAATCAAGATGAGCTGTTTTGACAGTTTGTGCTGCGTCTGCAGTGAGTTGCTGCTGATTGAATCAGCTTCATCACAGTCAGATTAATCTGTTAATCAGAACAATCAATTCTATTTAACATAATGCAACACTGAAGAGAAACTGTTTGTGGATTAATCCATTGTTCTTGTTAAAATAACTCCACATCGCCAACTCATATCATAAAAATAAAATATAGTCAGAACCTAACAATCTAGACCTGATTCTTTTTGCGGCTCTTATCTTTAAAACACACTACGGTTGATATAATAAACAAAACAGTGGTGGAAAAGGAACCTCAGTCTATTTGATGCATGCGTATCGCCAGGGGGGGTTTGAACGAACCGCCCACTTTTCCTATGAAGTCCCGCCTACAACTCCCGCACAACACAAGTTCTGTGTTAAGAGAGGTGGAAAGAGAAAGTATGGAGACGCCGCTAATGTCGAACCGGTTAACACCATAGACTTAATATGCCTGTGGTCAACACAAACTCCTTTTTTTTTAAACCAATAAAAGACAAACGTAAAATAAGTTCAACCAAGTGAGGATCGAACCCGAGTCGAGATAAAGTTTGGAGTGGCAACCCGACACGCTTCCAGTGAACCACCGAGGTGTGTTGCTCTTACCAGTTCCACTTTTCCTTCAAACGAACCGCCCCTCATAAAATCCTGGCTACGCCCATGATTTGATGGCATGTACTAGTCACATCAAATGATTTATGTTTCAGGAACCTGGATTGGGTCTTTCCTACAAGAGTTGCGATGTTCTTGCTGAGGCAGCTGTGTTGCTGTGACAGATCCAGAGGTGGGTAGAGTATTCAAAATGTTTACTCAAGTAAAAGTATTGTTACTTGAACCAAATATGACTCAAGTAAAAGTAATGAGTAGGCATCCAAAAATTTACTTGAGTAAAAGTAATAAAGTACTTTGATTATAACCTACTCAAGTAGTGAGTAACTGCGGAGTACCATCTCGTGTCATTAAATTATAACATGCAAATGGATTTACAAGGAAACATAACTTTTAATGAGACTGAACATACATTGTTATAAATAAAAACACAAAGGCAATACCAGCCAAAAGGATTTAGAAATAAACCACTTATCTTTTACATTGTTGTAAATAAAAAAAAAACACAAAGGCAACTGTAGCCCAAATAATTCTGCTAAATAATAATAAACTTGACTTTCTGCAAAACTTTGTTTCTACCAGTAAATGTTGGAACTCATTTTCTTACATTTTGACATCCTATAAACAGCACTAACTGTTTACCAGAATCTCCGACGTCACTCAACATGGCCCGCGCGGAGAGTTTGTTGTGGTCACGTGACTGGTTGGCTTCACTTGATTGGTTACATGTCAGGTGACAATAAGTTACGCAATAATTTTGCTGCAAATGTTTTTACATACTTGAAACAAAAGTAACTGTAGCGATCGGCAGAAAGCCCATAGTAACTGAGTAAAAGTTGCGGTTTTCTCCCCTAAAATTTACTCAAGTAAAAGTATAAGTCTTTCACATTTAAACTACTCTCACAAGTACAATTTTCTCAAAAAGCTACTTAAGTAAATGTAACTGAGTAAATGTAACTCGTTCCTACCCACCTCTGGACAGATCAGAGCTTTGTTAAAGTTTCTTAACTTTTCTTTTGGTTCACAGAACAAGAGCTAGAATAGAGACAAAGCTGTCCAGATCCTTTCAGCATCTTAGGTAAACAGCATTCAAAAAAATAAAAAGTAAAGCCTAAACAAATTTATAAAAATACATTTTACTATAGATTGAAGTCTTCTAACTGTTGTAGTCTATCTTCTTTTATTTATTATTTATTTGCTTATTGTGCTTTTTTTTGTCTTTTGGGGTGGCTGTATCTGAGTGGTTAGAGCAGTCGTCCTCCAATGAGAGAGTTGGGGGGTTTGATTCCACCAGCAGTCACACGATGAAGTGCCCCTGGGCAAGACACTGAACCCCTCATTGCCTCTGATGTTTGTCCCATCGGTGCATGAATGTGATTTTCGCTCTCAAGCAAGACAGATGCTTTTTCTTCCTTCTCCTGCATTCCTCCTGCTTTGTGCTCTCTGTCCTGTGTATCAGAGCTTCTATTTACACATCTTCCAAATCGTAAATTACTGTCATGGATCTGATCAGCTGGACTTTCAACGCAAATGACAAAATAAAATAAAAAAATCAGCGACAGGGTCCTGGAGAACCCTAACGCCTCGCTGAGACGCACACGGATGGGTATGTCATGGATATGTTGTGCCTTTCTGTGTTATCTCAAGGGGATGACAGAGATCATTGGATTTATGATAGAAGGGTTTCTGCTTTTTGGTACCGTTGGATACTTGTGTTATCGGCTATTAGGGAAGACAGCAGCCGCAGTTTCAGCCACGGCAAAGCTGCCGACCTTCCGTGAAGGATCAGTTTGTGCTTCGAGCTCTCAGACTCAGCTGATTTACGAGCTCAACCATAAGATGGAAGCGATTTATTAGAATCACAGACCACGTGCAGCTTTGGAACTTACCAGCATGTTGGGGTCAACCTTGGAGGAAGCTAATAAGCACAGACCAGTGGGAAGCCTGCAAATCTGGCCATTTTGGATCATCAGAAGTACCAGCAGAACTCAAGGCTGACAAGGCTGACAAGAAGGAACAGTCTGCCTGCACAAAAAACAACTGTGGCTTATCCGAATCTGACTTCCCTGTTCGGCCTTGAAGCAGGTCAACTTATCAAATTTCTCCTGGGATGTGTGTAAACTAAGAAGGCTCTGCTCTATCCATCCCCCACGCAACCCCCCCTCCCCGAGAACTTCTGTGAATGCACTTATCAGAGCTGTACCGGCTGACACCAACATCGTAACAGGACTATGGACTATCTGGACATGCTTCATGAACAAATCTCACCATCTTTTCGTCAGATGCATATGTAATGTGTTTATAAATGTGCTGCTGGTAGAGTTTTCTGATGTCTTAAATCATATCCTGAAAAGGACATTGGTGTGAAGAGATCTTTTTCGTAATACCACTATCCTTTCCTCATGATCTTTCCCCCTTTCTACCTAAAGTATAATGCTGGATCCTCACCGCACGCATCTCGCGCAGCCGAAGCAGCCACTTTACATTGAAAGTCTATGGGGCCGCGCATCTTGGAGCAGCGGGGCGTGACGCGGCGCGCCTTCCGCATTTCAAGCAGCGCATCAGGACCCGGCAGCCCCTTTTCACGCACGCGCGCGCAGCCAGCAGCCACTGTAGAAGCTGGGTTTGTCCTGCTTCTTCTGCTCGCAGATTATCAGCAACCACTCGGGAGAGACTCTGCAAAACAGCATCCGGTAGGAAAACCTGGCATTTTTAAAGTTGCTGCTGTACATCTCCCCAAACATAAAAAAAAAAAAGTTTTAATCTCAACAAATACTTTTTGAGCTGCAGTTCGGCTCGTAGAAAACACACACAAGTATTGACGAGGCACGTACAGCTGGTTTTATCTGCCCAGTGTACATAAACAACACGGATCTGACCGGGAAGGGAGCCACGACACGCTCCTCCCACTGCGCGTCTGCAGACGTTCGGTGGGGACAGACATCTGTTGTAAGCAGCAAACAAAGAGCATTAGGAGCATTTGGATGCGTTTGGTGAGGATCAGGCATAAGGGGCCGCGCTCTCAGAAGCAGCAGCCACGTGCACTCCACCCATCTTCCGGACGACTGTAAAGAATATACCGTATTTTCCGGAATATAGGTCGCACCTGAATATAGGTCGCACCTACGTCAAAATGTGGACCGTGTTTAGCTCTGCTGCAAATGTCTGCCACAGGAGCGCACAGCAAGGCTTTAAAGGTCCACCGACATGGTTTTTTTACTATTCATAAAATTGCTCAAAAAATAAAAATACATTTTGCATATGTAACATTAAAGGTCCACCGACATGATTTTTTTACTATTCATAAAATTGCTCAAAATATATATATTTTATCATTTAAATATGTTCCTTTATGCAAACAAAATGATAAATCACTTTAATTTTGCTTTAAAAGTGATTTTGAACTTCAAGCCGTGTTTAATCATGGGAAATCTGATTACACCCGAACGCACCATCTGTGATGTCACACCGGGCAGAGCTCTGGGCTTGTCACAGTGCGCAGGTATGAGCAGCTCGACATGAAGGTAAGTCTGATACAGCATCAGACCTAAATTAGATCCTGTTGTTTCTTGTTCCATCACCCAAACTATTTTCTGCTTCCCAAAATGAAGACAAATAGCTCAAATCTTCACATAGATTGATAAATTTGTCGGGTTTTAAATGGTCCGCTATTAAAGAGACCAGAGCCCTCTGCCCAGTGTTACGTCACAGATGGTGCGTTCGTGTGTAATTGGATTTCCCATGATTAAACACGGCTTGAAGTTCAAAATCACTTTTAAAGCAAAATTAAAGTGATTTAGCATTTTGTTTGCAAAAATGAACATATTTAAATGATAAAATATATATTTTTTGAGCAATTTTATGAAAATTAAAAAAATCATGTCAGTGGGGCTTTAACACTTAAAAACAATTAATTGTTTGATAAAAAATTATAGCAAATATGTGTCTGAGCTGAACTTTTCTTTAATAAATGAATAATTTTAGCAGGATAAACACCTAAAAAATATATTTGTTAGCTGACATTATTGTAAGAGTGTGTCTCAGTTTAATTTTTGTTAATAAATGATTACAAATCAGATTATTTTATAAAAAGCCATAAATAGGTTGCACCTGAATATAGGTTGCAGGGCATGCAAAAATGATAAAAAGCCACAACCTATATTCTGGAAAATATGGTAATCTCACTGTACTTCAGTGCAATGATAATAAAGCTTATTCTGATTCTGATAAAGCACTGATTAGTCTTTATAGAATGATTTACTAGAGTGCTGTATGAATGCGTGTGTGGAGGTAACGGAGAGCAGATTGTGTTGTACAGAGCTTTGAGTGTCCTGGTTGGGTAGAAATGGAGATAAATTAGTCTAGTCTCAAAAGTATTCACACAAGCGTACAACGTTTTTCAAATGTACACATTTCAATTTGCACAAGTAGGAATATTCTGAGCATACAAATCATCAAATACACGTGCACAAACCACCTGCTGTGCACGGATCAGCTGCCTGTGAATGTGACTTTTGAGACGTTCTTACCGCTCCAGCAAAGGTAACGCTGCGTTCAAGGCTGGTGAAAAGCTGGGACATCTGGGTGTTACCAGATCTATCGCGTTATTGGCAAAAGACTCACGTCTAACTTGGCACAGAAACTCACAACCCCTATACTGTAACAAAACACATACGCGTACATTAATGTTGCTGGATTCCAAAAAACGTTATTTGTGAGGAAATTAACAATCTAAAATGAAAAGGTTATTATTTATGTGGAAAATCTCACAGGAACAATATATTCCCAACAACCTCCACTCCTGAGACCTGGGTTTAAAAAACTTTAGTATTGTAAAAAACAGCCGCTGTTGTCGTGTCCACAATCAGCTGAAACGCAGCACAACGCTACAGTTTCACATCAAACAGAGCTGTGTGAACACGGCCCTATATTTACTGCTTTTATTAAAATCTCATTGTTCTCAGAGGCGACCAAACTACACTGAGCTCTGATGTCCCTCTTGCCTTTCAGTCTGGTTTTGTTGGTGCATGTGTTCAGGAATTGCTCATGCATGATCCGGGGTCACAGCACTTACTGTTCGACATCTGGACAATAAAACTAACTTGACTGCATTGATTACTTTTACCTCATTAACATTCTTTGTGTCAAACAAGTGACCCTAAAAAAACAATTTGTTCACTCAACTGTTACAGTGATTTTACATGACAGCCTCTAACAGGTGGAGCTATATACAGATGACAATAAAACCAGACATTATTACTGTATATGGTAGATGTATACTTCAGTGTCCATTTGGTTACTTATTATTTCAATAAGGACAGCGAAACCTTGACCTTAGTGTCACCTCAGCTGCCATGTATTAACACTGACTGAGTCTTTGCTACAGACTGAGTTCCCTGAAAACATCTGTTCCTGCACCAATCTTAGTGCTCTCATAGGAATTAAATGGCTCAATTACTGCAGACGTCCATGTCTGCTGCACCGCCCTCCAGAACGCTGCTGAGACGAAGGCAGCGGCATCAGTGGGACACAACAGCCAGCTTCTCCTGGGACAACAAACTGCTGGTTCTGGACACGTTTTTACCCCATTTCATATAAATATTCTACTCCCACAAATACTATGCTCATAAATTATGTATGGGTGCATTACTGAGAAATGAACACAAAATTAGGCACATTTATACAAGGATATACTTATAAGCGCATGCATTTCAGTCAAGTGTGACAGTGCTTATATTTCTCCAAGTTCATTGCAGCAGTTTGTTTTCTGTCTGATTTGATCAATGTGCCTAACAAATATTTTACATCAAATTACAATAACATACACGGCCTTTATGGAAGAAACTCCTCAAATCAGACCTTAATCATTTAAATTGCGAAAATCTTCATATTGACCAACTAATCAAAGCATTTCCTGATTATTAGGAGATCAACTTCACACAAAGCTCTCATAAAGAAAAGTTCAAGCTACATTAATTATGTGCTTCAACACAACCCCTCCTATATTATCTATCCCACAAAAAGGGGGCTGGGGGTATTTGAAATTTTTATCTTAAAAAGTCTATTGAAAAAAACTCATCCAAACATAAATACTCTAAAATAACTATATATAAAATATGTTAATAAAACATTTTAACTTCATTGCAAAATTAGTAGCTAATTTACTTTTATTATTCTGAATTTTAACAAACTGATTCACTCCATCATCAAGGTGATTTGATCCAACCTGGTTCCTGTTAAAAAGCAGCACCAGTCGATCACACCACTCCCAGCAACGCTGCTGAAAACACAGATGGAAGAAGAAATAAAAGATAAAAAAGAAATAAAAGAATATGTTTTTTTGTTTGTTTTTTGTTTTCTAAATTAAATGTTTTAATTTTCTTTGGAATGAAATGTTTATAAATGAATTCATGGTTTCAGTTTTCATTATCTTTAGCTTCTTCCTTTTCATGCCTATATCCAGCAGTCACTGTGCTAGAGGCGGGGGACACCCTGGACAGGTCTCCAGTCCTTCACAGAGACACCCTGGACAGGTCTCCAGTCCTTCACAGAGACACCCTGGACAGGTCTCCAGTCCATCACAAAGACACCCTGGACACATCTTCAGTCCATCACAGAGACACCCTGGACAGGTGTCCAGTCCTTCACAGAGACACCCTGGACAGGTCTCCAGTCCATCACAAAGACACCCTGGACAGGTGTCCAGTCCTTCACAGAGACACCCTGGACAGGTCTCCAGTCCATCACAAAGACACCCTGGACAGGTGTCCAGTCCTTCACAGAGACACCCTGGACAGGTCTCCAGTCCATCACAGAGACACCCTGGACAGGTCTCCAGTCCATCACAAAGACACGCTGGACAGGTGTCCAGTCCTTCACAGAGACACCCTGGACAGGTCTCCAGTCCTTCACAGAGACACCCTGGACATGTCTCCAGTCCTTCACAGAGACACCCTGGACATGTCTCCAGTCCTTCACAGAGACACCCTGGACAGGTCTCCAGTCCATCACAGAGACACCCTGGACAGGTCTCCAGTCCATCACAGAGACACCCTGGACAGGTCTCCAGTCCTTCACAGAGACACCCTGGACAGGTCTCCAGTCCATCACAGAGACACCCTGGACAGGTCTCCAGTCCATCACAAAGACACCCTGGACAGGTCTCCAGTCCTTCACAGAGACACCCTGGACAGGTCTCCAGTCCTTCACAGAGACACCCTGGACAGGTCTCCAGTCCATCACAAAGACACCCTGGACAGGTCTCCAGTCCTTCACAGAGACACCCTGGACAGGTCTCCAGTCCATCACAGAGACACCCTGGACAGGTCTCCAGTCCTTCACAGAGACACCCTGGACAGGTCTCCAGTCCTTCACAGAGACACCCTGGACAGGTCTCCAGTCCATCACAGAGACACCCTGGACAGGTCTCCAGTCCTTCACAGAGACACCCTGGACAGGTCTCCAGTCCTTCACAGAGACACCCTGGACAGGTCTCCAGTCCTTCACAGAGACACCCTGGACAGGTCTCCAGTCCATCACAGAGACACCCTGGACAGGTCTCCAGTCCATCACAGAGACACCCTGGACAGGTGTCCAGTCCTTCACAGAGACACCCTGGACAGGTCTCCAGTCCATCACAAAGACACCCTGGACAGGTCTCCAGTCCATCACAGAGACACCTGGACAGGTCTCCAGTCCATCACAAAGACACCCTGGACAGGTGTCCAGTCCTTCACAGAGACACCCTGGACAGGTCTCCAGTCCATCACAGAGACACCCAGGACAGGTCTCCAGTCCATCACAAAGACACGCTGGACAGGTGTCCAGTCCTTCACAGAGACACCCTGGACAGGTCTCCAGTCCTTCACAGAGACACCCTGGACATGTCTCCAGTCCTTCACAGAGACACCCTGGACATGTCTCCAGTCCTTCACAGAGACACCCTGGACAGGTCTCCAGTCCATCACAGAGACACCCTGGACAGGTCTCCAGTCCATCACAGAGACACCTGGACAGGTCTCCAGTCCATCACAGAGACACCTGGACAGGTCTCCAGTCCATCACAGAGACACCTGGACAGGTCTCCAGTCCATCACAGAGACACCTGGACAGGTCTCCAGTCCATCACAGAGACACCTGGACAGGTCTCCAGTCCATCACAGAGACACCTGGACAGGTCTCCAGTCCATCACAGAGACACCTGGACAGGTCTCCAGTCCATCACAGAGACACCTGGACAGGTCTCCAGTCCATCACAGAGACACCTGGACAGGTCTCCAGTCCATCACAGAGACACCTGGACAGGTGTCCAGTCCATCACAGAGACACCTGGACAGGTCTCCAGTCCATCACAGAGACACCTGGACAGGTCTCCAGTCCATCACAGAGACACCCTGGACAGGTCTCCAGTCCATCACAGAGACACCCTGGACAGGTGTCCAGTCCATCACAGAGACACCTGGACAGGTCTCCAGTCCATCACAGAGACACCCTGGACAGGTCTCCAGTCCATCACAGAGACACCTGGACAGGTCTCCAGTCCATCACAGAGACACCTGGACAGGTCTCCAGTCCATCACAGAGACACCTGGACAGGTCTCCAGTCCATCACAGAGACACCTGGACAGGTCTCCAGTCCATCACAGAGACACCTGGACAGGTCTCCAGTCCATCACAGAGACACCTGGACAGGTCTCCAGTCCATCACAGAGACACCTGGACAGGTCTCCAGTCCATCACAGAGACACCTGGACAGGTCTCCAGTCCATCACAGAGACACCTGGACAGGTCTCCAGTCCATCACAGAGACACCTGGACAGGTCTCCAGTCCATCACAGAGACACCCTGGACAGGTCTCCAGTCCATCACAGAGACACCCTGGACAGGTGTCCAGTCCATCACAGAGACACCCTGGACAGGTCTCCAGTCCATCACAGAGACACCCTGGACAGGTGTCCAGTCCATCACAGAGACACCTGGACAGGTCTCCAGTCCATCACAGAGACACCCTGGACAGGTGTCCAGTCCATCACAGAGACACCCTGGACAGGTCTCCAGTCCATCACAGAGACACCCTGGACAGGTGTCCAGTCCATCACAGAGACACCCTGGACAGGTCTCCAGTCCATCACAGAGACACCCTGGACAGGTCTCCAGTCCTTCACAGAGACACCCTGGACAGGTCTCCAGTCCTTCACAGAGACACCCTGGACAGGTGTCCAGTCCTTCACAGAGACACCCTGGACAGGTCTCCAGTCCTTCACAGAGACACCCTGGACAGGTCTCCAGTCCTTCACAGAGACACCCTGGACAGGCCTCCAGTCCTTCACAGAGACACCCTGGACAGGCCTCCAGTCCTTCACAGAGACACCCTGGACAGGCCTCCAGTCCTTCACAGAGACACCCTGGACAGGCCTCCAGTCCATCACAGTGACACATAGAGACAAACAACCATTTACTCTCTCACTCACACCTAGAGACAGTTTAGAGTTACCAATCAGTCTAACATGCATGGTTTTGGTCTGTGGGAGAAAACCCATGGAGAGAACATGCAAACTGCACCCAGGAAGGTCCCCGGACAGGATTTGAACCGGCAACCTTCTCGCTTAGAGGCAGCAGCTCTACCAACTGCTCCACTGTGCCACCCAGTTTGAAAATCTTTTTTTGTTCCCTGACAAGGTCATTTTCAGTTTATGTGTGTAATGATACACCTGGGGCCTCATGTACAAAGACTTGCGTGGATTTCTTACTGAAAAGTGCCGCACGGTCAAATCCAGAAATCTGCCTACGCACAAAAAAATCCAGATGTATCAAACTGTGCGTACACCGGAATCCACGCACATTCCTTTTGTACATCACAATCAACGTGGAACTGAGCGCACGTGAGACACCTCCCCTGACACGCCTTCATTTACATATGTTAAACAGATGCAAATTACTTCCTGCATGTGTGAAGGACATGTTTGTTTGATCCCTGCGCGATCAGAAATGATTTCTAGATTCAGGAAAATAATGAATTTAATATAATATGAGTGAGGAAAATAATCCTAAGTAAGAATAGTAATAAAATGTGTTCATCACGCAAAGAACGAGTGATTGTGTGTCGGTATTTGTGTGTGCGCGCACCCTGCTTTGGTGCGCAACCGGCTCATCCATTCATTCTGAGTGAAAATATTAACTTTGCGCACGAGTTTATTACCATAATTACTGTAAACACAGAGGAACTTGGATGTTTGGTTGAACATAGATCTTTGTTCATTTAATAGCTGATATGAAGAAACGAGTCTGTGCGTCTCAGTGGAGAGTTTTCATGACATGACGTGATGTTGGAGTCTCCAAACGCTGCGCGCAGCGCGCGCCGCAGCCTTGTGCGCATCTGTTTGTCTGTGAAGCTTTCACTCTCCTACAAGTTATATATGGTGTACTTTCACGTGTCATTTTGGAGAAATCTACAATAAACGCAGATTATTAAACACCTCCACTGCCGTGTAACACCGGCGAGGGTGCGCGCGCTCCAAACCGCGACCACTCAGCCTTTGGAATCATATGGATGAGACCATTCTATGATCCGGCTTTGTGTGGACTGGAATGGCACAGTCCCGATCGACCTGCCAGCTCCCTCTGGAAAGCTCGGGAACAGTTTGATCGCTGCTTCTGCACGCGTTGTGCATGCATGCGTTGTGCTCCAGAGCGCAGTGCCAAAATGAAAAAGGATTATTCCTGAAAACGGCTGATAAGCCATATCATAGATCAGAAACTTATATCTGTTTATAAATAAATGATCTGCGTGTTACACTATGTATTATATCCTCCAGTAAGGCTGAATCCGTTCCTGTCAAATGTATTTTTTGCACAACTTTGCGCGTCCTTTATTTGCGTCCATGTGGATGTAATAATTGTTATCATGTGTGTTTGGTGGGAATATTAATCATTTTCACATCATGAACAGTTAATAATAATAATAATAATAATAATAATAATAATAATAATAATAATAATGAATTCAATTTATAACGCACTTTTCATTAATGAAAATCTCAAAGTGCTACAAGGTGCAACAGAATTAAATGTCAATAAAACATTTAATAAACAATTAAAATCAACAACAGTATCAGCTATGATCAAAAGTAGAATCATGAGGAGGCAGAGTATGCTCGGTTGAAAAGAAAGGTCTTCAAGCCGCTCTTAAAGTCAACCACAGACTGTGGGGCTTCAGTTTCTCTGAATCACCTGTAAGTGTCGCCAAAGGAACAAGAACCACAGAAACGTGCGTACGCGTGCTCGGGAGCTGGCGTGGAAATGTACCTGGATGCGCACATATTCACGTTCAGTTCAGTTTTGATACATACGGGGTTTTGCGTGGATAGTGACGTAAGCAAGTTTTTTGTGCGCACACACGGTTGATACATGAGGCCCCTGGTCTCTGAAAACTCTCGATGGCACACCTGTTTCTCTGAAAACTTCAGTGAAACACTTTTTCTCTGAAAACCTGCAGTGAAGGATATTAACACTGTTTATTCCATTAATTTGAATCAAAGGGACAAATTAAATCACCAAGAGACTTTTTAATTTTTTTCTAATTCAAATATATCAACAGAATAACCTTTTGCTATTTTATGATAATTTGTTATTTGCATGAGCAGTGTTATTCTTCAATATGTTGAATGGTCATTGTCATTCTTTAATGTTCAAATGGTGTATTCTTTATTATGTGGACATATTAATCAAACCCTGTTTAAAGTCCAAGGATATATCAAATTGTACTTTGCAGTTTTGTTTAGAAGTTAGAAAACAGTTAATCAGTTTCAGAGAGTCAGAGTCAGAGAGAATTTATTGTCATTTGCACCGCATGTAGTACATGTGTTGAAAACGAGATTATGTACACAGGGTCCCAGTTACACCCAACAACAAATGCAAGAGAAAAACAATAATAACATCTAGGATTAACTAAGAGAAACATTACTGGCGTCTGTCTAGTTTATTTCCCGCCTCACTTCTAAAACAACTTTTTCTCTGTTCTTCTAAACAAACCTTCACTGTCTGACTGAAACTTACCTCAAGTAACTCCCTCCCAATGGTCGAACGAACCAATAGGAAGAGCCAGGCATCAGGAGGCCAAGCCCTCTACAAAAGTCCTGACTTCCTGAAATGGTTCAGAGTTGCTGCGAGGAAGTGAGATGTAATATCTTTCTCTCTAAAGCTAGATGAACAGAGTCATGAGTCAAAGACTCTTTCATCAGCTGAGGACCTATAGCATGCCGCTATAAGTTCGAACCGAGCGTTACGCCAAATTTACACTACATGCGGTCCGGCTCCGCCCCGCTCCGCAGGTCGCAGCTGAGCGAGTCCAGTTTCCACTACCTCCGCTCAGGTCCGCCTGGATGCGCCGCTCCGAGACGCATGCGCGGGAATTGCGAGATCGCGCGATAAATCAAGTGATAAATAAGTAAGTCAGAACAAAACAATTCATTCGGTGGAAGAAGGAGAACAACAGTAGAGACTGCTGCCTTGATCTTCTCTCGTAAATGAGCGACAGGACATGGTTTGAGCAACAGGAAGTGATGTATTACATTTCAGAATAAAATACTTTTATTTATTTATTTATTGTATTGCGTTTGTAGGCGTAGTCATAAATGATAGTTTGACAGCATTTTTGTACAAATAAATCCGTATAGAGCTAGGATTAGTCCGCCCGTGGTGATTTTATTTTGTAAATACGGAAGTTGTGCTCGTTCCTTTTCCTGTTGGTGCGACGTAATCTTCAAAAGTTGACTCCGGCACAGCTCCGGCGTCCGGCAGAAATAGAAATATTTCTAATTTTGACGGACTGCCGTCCGCTCTCCGCAGCTCGCCGCCGCCGTGCGGAGCCAGTGTAAACTCTGTCATTGATTATAATGGGTGCGTATTTGCTGCGGAGGTCGGACCGGAGCGGGGCGGAGCCGGAACGCATGTAGTGTAATTTTGGCGTTAGGCTCCAAGCTTTGAATGAATTTTCCTCTCAAGGAACATTTTATCTTGAAAACCAACTAGTGCCGCTACCTTGGATCGGTTAACGCGGATCTCAGGAGACGCTGGAAAGTGAACCGTTGGAAGTCTGCTAAACTTTAGCTGGATGGACGATCCATGCACGTTTAAGGCTGGGCCACTTTACCGGAGTTGGGACCGATGATCTTCGCAAAGGTAAAAGTTGATGTTCATTAGCGGACCCGAAGTCCAGCGGACGCCAGCTGAAGAGTGTGCCGTATCTGGTTGAAAACTCACTTCAAGGTAACTACCCTTCTCTTACTTCCTTTTTCCTCCTCCTCTCCTAAATCTTAAACTTATCTGCCAGTAACAACTAAGCTAAAGAACCTTCAGATATAAGTAATATGTCAACTTATTTACTTGTTTCTGTTGTCCAAAATTTAAATCTGCTGACGTTTTAAATTACTGTATAGGAATCTGATCAATCAATGTACATATGTGGTGTAATTTTTATAATTTGTTGAATAAATGATTCATCTCCTGGTGAATCAAATATAATTCACGTTTCATGTGATTACATCTAATTTGATCGCACAAATTACTCTGGTAAATCCTGAAAAAGAAGATAATCCGTGAATTACTATTCTCACCTTGAACAAGTGTTGAATAAGTAATTAATTAAAGCAGAAGTGTGTCAGGTAACTCTGACCACGTCTCTTACATGTGTATTTAGTTTATTACTTGTAAAGTTAAATAAATCTGTCTCTAACGAGCAGCACCGTGGTTTACATCAGTTTTTCAAATCAAACATTTTGTGTGGTTAGGTATTTCAAAATAAAAGATGTTCAGATTATGCCCTCGTCTTTTAAAAAATCACTTCTGAGAGCAAGTGCTCAAGTCAACATGCCAACATTACCTTTTATTTTTTACACATTATTTGGACTGTGTGTGTATGTTCATTCAAGAATCCTTTCCCACGTCTTTTCCAGACATTCACCTCCATCAGGAATTAACCCAGTATCCCTGCGTGTTCTACAGAACCAGAACCAGCAGCGTTCAGCACAACACAGTTTGAGCAGTGGTGGGAGAAGAACATTATCTTTACTTTGGTTAAAGAACGGATGAGGCTGACGATTATTTAACCCAGTTCAAATTTCATAATGTCCACTTAAGTTGTAAACAAATACTCACTTTCAAATGTACTTAGCAGTACTAACAGGAATGCATAATAGATTAAACTCAGTTTAGAGTGTAGCTATTCTCATCAATATGTATATTTATATGCATATTTTTGGGGGGTGAAAAATCAACTGCAGCTGTGCTGATCTGGATCCAGCATGATGATCATATCCAGTAGTTTCTCAACATACGTGAAGCGAGGCAGCATGGAGCTAGAGAGGAGATAGCACAGATTGATGTCTTCAATCAAAAATGTTGTCTGAACTGTCACTTTAGTGTTCACTGGATTTCCATGTTCTGCAGGTTTATTAGTAAGAAACATCTTCCAGTCAAACAATCACAAAGTCTGACAGTCTGAATGAGTGTAAACTTTCCATATTTTTATGAATAAATCATTAGAAAATACTCTAGAAGTTAAAATCTACACTAGTGCTGCAATTCAGTTCAGTGACATTTAATTCATTTTATTTATACATCACCGACTCACTTATCTCAGGGCACTGCAACAACAACCATGCACATACAGTACATTATAAAATGATAACTAGTAAAAATCAGCTATGTAAGGAAGCCAGCAGGTTGTGTTGAATCTTCACGTTGTCGCGAGCAGCACAACTGGTGACAGTGGAAAGAAAAAACTCCTTTTTAACAGGAAGAAACCTCCAGACGATCTGGGCTCCAGATGGGCAGCCATGTACCTCGACTGGCTGAGGTTAGAGAAGACAGGAAGGAGACACAGGTTCAAGACTCATGAAAATCCATCCATCCATTTGTTTACCCACTATTCTCTGCTGATATATACACCCCACTGTATATAGGTGGATCTGCGGTGGAGGTGGTCTCCAGCTACAAGTACCTGGGTGTACACTTGAATGATAACCTCAGCTGGAGCAACAACACCACCAGCCTGATCAAGAAAGGTCATCAGAGACTCTACTTCCTCAGACGGCTGAGACGAGCTGGTCTGAGAAGCTCAGTCCTCACCTCCTTCTACAGGTGTGCAGTGGAGAGCATCCTGTGCTCCAGCATCAATGTGTGGCATGGAGGCTGCACAGTTGCAGAGAGGAAAGCTCTACAGAGAGTGGTGAAGGCTGCACAGAAGTCTGTGGGAGTCAGTCTCCCCACCATCACAGACATTTACACCTCCAGATGCAGAAAAAGAGCCACCTGCATCATGAAAGACCTCACTCACCCAGCACACTCACTCTTTGCACCACTCCCCTCGGGACGGAGGTTGAGGAGCATCAAATGTAGAACCACTAGACTGAGGAACAGCTTCTACCCTGAGGCTGTCAGACTCATGAATAAATAAATAATAAGAATAAACACTGCAAAATGTCACATCATGTGATACTGATCTGTTTCTTGTTGCTGCGTTCATCTGTGACCATCTGCTCATAATGACTCATGTTCGTGCTGCTGTTTATAATGATGTTTTTCTACTACATTAGGGCTTAGTGTATTACTAGCTGATGTCTCTCTTAGTTAATCCTAGATGTTATTATTGTTTTTCTCTTGCATTTGTTGTTGGATGTAACTGGGACCCTGTGTACATAATCTCGTTTTCAACACATGTACCACATGCGGTTCAAATGACAATAAATTCTCTCTGACTCTGACTCTGAATATTAGGCAAGACATGGGGACGCCCTGGACAAGTCACAAGTCCATCTTAGGGCCACACAGAGACAAAGGAGACAACATTCATGCTCTCACTAACATTTATTGACAACTTTGAGTTACAAATTAATCCAGCAGTTAATATTTGCTGAGCAAAAGTTTCAGTTTTCTCTTTGTTTTAATGTAAATACCACTATCGCCATAAACAAGAAATCAATTAATCGCATGTTAAATGAAAATTATCAACTTCATTTTCATTTATTGGCTTTATCATTTCTTCATCTCTCTGTTTCACTGGATGACAAAAGGCTCAACTCCGGTGCTCTTCACTGACCCTTCTCTTTCTCTTTAAAATCCATTGTAACCGTCCAAGATCGTGTTTTTGGATGGTTAAAAGTAGCTAAGCTAAGAAGCTACGCTACTGTCATCCGGTGGTCGAAAAAAGTTACTACATCCAAAACAAATTAACCAACATTTCTTCTTAAATTTGACACATTTTGAAAATTTCAAACAATATTATCGTTTATCACAATAATTTCTGAGACATTTAATCGCCCAGCAATATTTGTTATCGTGACAGGCCTAAATACAACTTTTACTTGCATGATCTAAAATTTAAAAGTTGTGAAAATGTTGAAAATGTTGAAAATCAATTCCCATGTGGGAAAAAGCTGAATTTGAAGTGCTAAATTTGTTTTATTTTACAAACAGCCTGCATATATGCAGCCAATATTCATTGATTTTCACAAGTCTTTCTTGTAACAATGAAATTGCTGTAAAGAACATTTATCCACCTTTTTTTTCCTTCATCCTGCTTTCGCTGAAGACACCAAACACAACTTTACTGTTCAAACTCCTCTCTAAATGTGGCAGAAATACACCGAGGGCTAGATGTTTGAGGGCAGGCTGAGGTTAAGAGGCTGAGGTGTGTGCTCAGCTCAGACATACTGGCTCAAGAGGAACTTCTATGTCCACAACTGTGGCTACAGATGACAAATGGCACCTTTTCCACCCTCTATCCATCTTGATCACTTGGAAAACTCCTGGTGTGTAAAATTGAATTCCAACTATGTTTTCTCTGAGGAAGATGGGAGGGCAAGGACTGCAGAAAACAATCTGGAGAAGCTGCTGTAGTCTCTTTAAAACACATGCTCTGCAGACTCAAGATAACAGAACAAAGACTGAAGTGGAGCCACGTTCAGACAATAAGCTGCTCACAGTCACTGTTGCTGGTCCGATGGCCCATTGTTAATCACGTGTTCACACCACAACACGAACTAATGACAGTAAAGGATCTGGGCTTTCAGTCAAAGTCAAAGTCAACTTTATTGTCAGAACTGCAATATGTACAGGACATACACAGGATTGAAATTGCGTTTCTCTCAGTCCCTCGGTGCAACAGTAACCATTTAAACACTAAAACATTTAATAAACATAAGCATAAAATAGTAAAAGTATAACACTGTCCTGAGTTTTTTCATAGTGGTATAAGGGGGAGGGAAAACTGGAGCGTGAGATCGATAGGCGGTGTTATGAAATAAAAATGTGTTTTTGTCCTCGTGTTTTTATTCTCCAAGAAGGGTTTTCAAACAGTGTTAAAATGACCAGTCTCTCTCTCTTATAAAATCTATTCTGGTGAAGTTATTAAAGAATGATCAGTTTGTGCCTGTCCTGCAGGCTTGGAGCATGATGAGGAGACCTGATGCCTCTTTGTCAGTTTTACGACTTTGTAGAATGGGATAAGTCCACTGAAAGCCACTCTCTGGTTCTGCATGTTTGCTTAGTCAGGGAGTGTCAGAACAAGCCCTAATCTATGTGTGTCTTTGGTGTGGTTTGGTGTCCAGTTGCACTGATCGGTCACTTGGTAGTCTACTAGTGTGTTTGTGATTTGTGGGTGCTCAACATTGCTGTATATTTAGTTTTGGAAACCAGAGTAAGCTGAAACCCCCTGAGGCCTGGGTAAACCAGAACAGGAGCTTTCTGGCAGTGGGGTAGGACAAGAAAACAAAGCAAAACTGCTCTTATTGGTTAAGGCAGGAAACACCCTACAAGAAAACAAAGCAAAACTTCTCTTATTGGTTGAGAGTAGGAAACACCCCACAGAAAGAGTATAAAAGTATAGGTTTCCCCTCCTCCATCAGACAACGCAGGAAGAAGCCACGAGGGAGTAACTTTCAGGTTGTATGGCCTTGTCTCCTTGAATGCGCATTCATGTTCTCTTTGTTCTCTATCTTTCTTTCTTTCTCTCTCTGTCTTCTCATATGAGATCATATATATATATAGCTTATAAAATATAACAAATGTATTCTGTGACTTTTAACTTATGATTAATTAAACTGGTTTGGAACTTTAAATTATGTGCGTTTGTCGTATTTTAAGTGTATTCAGCGTATCTCCTTTTCTGATCCAAAGTGTAATCAAACAACGAACTTGGGGCGAATAAGAGCAAAAGCCAACAGCGGATAGGTGCAGCGTCCGCAGTGAAGCGGGCGCTGTATCGGTCTGTCGTGGTGAAGAGAGAGCTGAGTCAAAAGGCAAAGCTCTCAATTTACCGATCGATCTACGTTCCCACCCTCATCTATGGTCATGAGCTTTGGGTTGTGACCGAAAGAACAAGATCTCGGATACAAGCGGCTGAAATGAGTTTTCTCCGCAGGGTGTCTGGACTCTCCCTTAGAGATAGGGTGAGAAGCTCAGTCATCCGGGAGGGACTCGGAGTAGAGCCGCTGCTTCTCCACATCGAGAGGAGCCAGTTGAGGTGGCTCGGGCATCTGGTTAGGATGCCTCCTGGACGCCTCCCTGGTGAGGTGTTCCGGGCATGTCCCACCGGGAGGAGACCCAGAGGAAGACCCAGGACGCGCTGGAGGGACTATGTTTCTCGGCTGGCCTGGGAACGCCTTGGGATTCCCCCAGAGGAGCTGCTCCAAGTGGCTGGGGAGAGGGAAGTCTGGGCCTCCCTACTTAGGCTGCTACCCCCGCGACCCGACCCCGGATAAGCGGAAGAAAATGGATGGATGGATGGATGGTATAAAAGTATGAAAATTTACACCAACACTGAAACACCAAACACCCAATGAACATAAGCATAAAATGAAATAATAAAAGTGTAATACTGTCCTGAGTTTTTTCATAGTAGTATAAAAAAGTATAAAAAGTATATCTATAAAATAAACTGAAGGTTCTAGCATTGACATTTGCAAAGAGTGGCACAGCAGCATATGAGTTAATGTACACAGTATATGTATGAGGTAGTTGATGTTGGTATAGAGGCAAAGTGGCATATGCAGTAAGGCACATTGGGCATCCTTAAATAAGGCTAGTCAGAGAATACTGTATATGTATCAGCAGTAGTGTAGATATAAAAGTAGTGTAAATGTAAACAGTAGTAATAAATGTAAACAGTAGTAATAAATGTAAACAGTAAATGTAAACAGTATTAATAAATGTAAACAGTGAATGTAAACAGTAGTATGACTATAGGCAGTAATGTAATACAAACATTAGTGCAAATATGAGAAGTAGTGCAAACTGAATGAGCACATGACCGAGAGTTTAGTGAATAACCCGTTTGATGACACAGAGTCCAGTGTTAAAATCTTTGTGTTGTGTGGTAATGTGTGAGAAAGTTTTTTGTGTTAAGGCAGTTCAAATGGGAGGGGAGGCAGATGACTTCAATGACTCCTTTTCCCAGCTTGAAAAACCAATGCTGCACAGAAATCTTTATATTTTTACAAGCATGGCGTAAAAAAAAGGACATGTTATGTTATTTGTCATTTGCAGGTTAACACGTGCAATGAAATGTTCAGGATGAGAAGAACCGATCTGAATCACTAAAATATTATATTTGGGGGAGTGGTGGCGCAGTGGTTAGAGATGGTGGGCCTGTGATCGGAAGATCGCAGGTTCATGCAGCGGTACCGACAACATCAAAACATGTGGGTGAAAAAGGTGAAACACTCACACCTGCCTCCGCCCTCATTCGCCCCACTCTGGGCCCCTGAGCAAGGCCCTTAACCCCCACCATCTGCTCCCTAAACAGGTCTCTGTTGTAAATGAGTTCTCGTGGCTCAATGAGACTACCTGCATAAATAAAGGGTAAATGAAAAAATATATATATATACTAAAGCATGCAATAAGTGTACAAAATAAAGTACCAAAAAGTGATAAAGAAATATAATATTTAAAAGATCAAAAAGAAATACAGGTAGTCCCCAACTTACGAACGAGTTCCGTTCCTACGCACCATTCGTAACACGAACTTGTCGTAAGTCGGAACGCATTACACGTGGCGTTCGTAAAACCGGATTTTCGCCGTAAGACGGAAAATGTATGCTAACGCTGCGCCACACACCCGTTTATCGACATGAGACTGAACAAGTGTACATACTGGTCCATAAACATGCACAAAACTTTATTTACAAGCGGTTAGCTAACACAGCACGTTCAATAGAGGTGTCAAGTAATGGAGTATAAATACTTCGTTACTTTACTTAAGTACAAATTTTAGTTATCTATACTTTAGTAAAGTAATTATTTTTCAGCCTACTTTATACTTCTACTTCTTACATTTTCACGCAATTACTGGTACTTTCTACTCCTTACTTTTTAAAAATAGCCTCGTTACTTTTCTTTCATTTTGCCGTTTTTTTTTTGTAGAATATAGATATTCACGCAGGACTTTCCAAAAATTGAACATAAATATCGCAGCCGTCACTCACCAGTGTTGCCAGATTGGGCGGTTCACCGCGATTTTCCTTCTCACTTTTGCGGGTAAAGAGTGCTTTGGGTGGGTGGGACTCTATCTGGCAACACCGGTCACACCGGTGTTTACGCGTGTGCCTTTACATCCGGGGCAGCGTCGGCAGCGCCGGGACCCTCCATGTCAATGTAGAAGCGTCTGCGGCACCGGGACCCTCCATCAGTAGTTGGGGCGTCTTCTATAGCAACTTCATCCGGCGAAGCCATGCTGTCCGTGACGCTGACTTGCTAGGGGCTCTGCTAGCGCTAGCATTAGCGTCTCGCGAGACAACGTTACCTCTCAACGAGAGATATCGCGGGAGTTTAATATCGCGAGATCTCGTACAACGAGATCTCGTTACATGCCTAATATTGAGGTAAGCTGAAAGTTTTTTTTTAATCAGTCAGTTGATTACTGACTTCTAGTGACCTAGTAACATACTAATGTTGTATAATGTTTTCTATGGTTAGGAGGTACTAGCCATGGAACTAGCTACATGCTCTGGGTTTGCTTGCTAACATTGTTTCTCTTTTTTATTCAGATTTAAAACATATTTTCTTTCTGTCAGAGTTTTCACTGAACTTAACAAAGTTTTACTTCATAGACTACGTTCACACTGCAGGCAAATGCTCAATAATACCCCTATACAGTATGGTTATTTTAATATATTTAAATTTGCATTTAAATGTGTCTATTTTCAATGGGCATATATGCAGTTAAGACAGGTAGCTTAGTGCACCCCTAGTTTTTCAACATTAACAATATAATATAATCTAGTCTAAAAAAATGATTTTTGTGGGGGAGGTGGGGTTGTATACAATAGTATGTGTGGTGCAGCCTAAGCATTTGTCTTTGTTGTTGCTTTTTCTTACGCTACTTTTACTTTTATACTTTTAAGTAGTTTTGAAACCAGTACTTTTTTACTTTTACTTGAGTAAAAAGCTAGAGTTGATACTTCTACTTCTACAGAAGTAATTTTAAATCCCAGTATCTATACTTCTACTTGAGTAATGAATGTGAATACTTTTGACACCACTGATGCCAAGTGATAAAGTACCTTCTGAAAGTCTGCTAGAAAACATGAATGCAGCACTACTATCAATTCCTTTCAGTCTGGGTACGCCCATGATCATAACATCCTGCAGGCACCACTACTAAAACCATCAAGCTGGTATACTTTTTCATTCACCCTTTATTTATACAGATTAATTATTAATCAATTTTAATGCACCACAACATTAGTACTCCTTGAAATGCTATAGCTATAAGATCAAGGCTACAACACATAAAGAGCATTGTCCCCCATGGAGGAGGAGACTGAAAGTTAAAATCAGAGTCAGAGTCAGAGAGTCTTTATTGTCATTTGCACCGCATGTGGTACATGAGATGAAAACGAGATTATGTACACGAGGTCCCAGTTACATCCAACAACAAATGAAAGAGAAAAACAGTAATAACATCGAGAACTAACTAAGAAAAACATCAACTAGTAATACACTAAGCCTAATAAAATCAATACAACATGAAGAGAAAATAGTCAAGCAGGTCCAATGATGAAAGATGTATTTAAAAAATCCTACAACTTGTTCATATCTGAAGACTACAATGTTACACAGGTATGGCTACTCACCTAACGAGGTACAATCAAGAAGAAAAAGCCAGAACAGTAAACAGGGTATTTTCACGACACCATCCATAGTGTACTCTTAGTGACTGAGTTATAAGATTCAAGTAAATCCACTTAAAACTCTGAGTGAGCAATACTGGAGAAGCATGTGGAAAAAAAGGCATCACATCAGGATAGTACCCCATGGCTACAGTATCTAAGTTCTGAACAAAGCAATTTTCCAGGACAAAATCACATATTCATCACAATTGCAGGCATCCAAGGTGAAACCCTGGACTGAATCTAGGTCTAACATGATTCACATGGTAAAGAAACCAACTTGCTTTCCATGAACACATAGCAGCACAAATGAACCAGCAGCTAATGGAAGGACCCCACCCATAGTGGTTGACCCAGGCTGGATAATACTGATCATGAAAACCCACCAGAAAGATGCACTTTAATCCAACTACTGACTAAACACCTGCCTCAGTACAATATAGAAGCCCCAGTCATGCACTATAGCGCCTATGCTGAAGAGGATGGACTTGGTGGGGAATCAAAACTGTAACTTTCCAGTCTTAAGTTGGCTGCCCTACCATTGCACCAAACACACAAACCACTAGAACTGACTACAAGAAAGCCTATGACTTGATGACACACACAAACAGATCCTGAAGCTTGAAAATACATGTACAAAATCAACCGAACACTTTGAGACTTCATCAAGAATTCAATGGGAATGTAATAATAATAATAATAATAATAATAAACTTTATTTGTATAGCACCTTCCTACAATGCCTTGCATTGACCAAGGTGCTTAACAGGATAAAAAGATGAATAAACTGGAACAATAAATCAGTGAAAATAGAATAAAAAACAACAGTAATAAAAGAAGGCAATGGAAATAAAAAATGCTACATACTAAAATACCAAAAGTAATAAAAGTTACACACTGAAAGCTTTTTTGAACAAGTGGGTCTTCAGTCTGGTTTTGAACAGAGTCAGATCAGAGGTGGCACGCAGCTCAAGGGGGAGACTGTTCCAGGCTTTTGGGCCGGCAACAGAAAATGACCGGTCTCCCCATTGTTTGTACCTTGAGCGAGGCACCTCCAGCAGGTGTTGACTGGCAGATCGTAAAGCTCTGCCGGGCTGATGGACTTTCAAAAGTTCTGAGATGTAGAGAGGTGCAAGTCCATTCAGAGCTTTGAAAACAAACAGCAGCAGCTTGAACTGTATCCTGAACTGAACCGGGAGCCAGTGTAGAGAGGACAGGACAGGAGTGATGTGTTCATATTTTCGTGTGTTGGTCAAAAAGCGCGCGGCAGAGTTCTGTACAAGCTGTAAACGGGAGATGGAGGATTGATTAATACCAACATACAAAGCATTACAATAATCAAGTCTGGAGGTCACAAAGGCATGGATGGCCTTCTCCAGATCACCACGGCTGAGAAATGACTTGACTTTAGAGAGCAGACGGAGCTGAAAGAAGCTGGTCTGGACAACAGAACTGATCTGTTTATCAAACTTTTATCATGGTGGCGTTTGTACGACCCCGAAATGGCAGACCGAGAAAGAATACACAACAACCAGGAATACAAAATAAGTGTTCTTTATTTACAGGTGAAGGTGGAAGCCTGGAGCTGCAAGAGAACGGAGTAGAGGTGAGTATCCAATCTTGGAGGGTTGATGTTTGAATCTCGAAGTAATCAGAATTGTCTTACTTGTTGTCTTAGATGGATGAATTAGAGAAGAGTGGTCCTGGTTCTTTGTTCCTTCCTCTTTTTTTCTCAGTTTTTTGTTCTGGTCCTATCATGGTGGCGTTTGTACGACCCCGAAATGGCAGACCGAGAAAGAATACACAACAACCAGGAATACAAAATAAGTGTTCTTTATTTACAGGTGAAGGTGGAAGCCTGGAGTTGTTGTCTTAGATGGATGAATCAAAGAAGAGTGGTCCTGGTTCTTGGCGTGGTGTTGAATATAGGTGAGGAGCGGTGGAGAGAGGAACAGGCAGACCCAGCCTTTTGTTGAGTAGCTGATGGACTGGACTCTTGATGATTTCTGCAGGTGCACCCGAGAGTGCTGGAGGAAGACCGTGGAAGGACTTCAGAGGAGCAGGACATGGAGGTCCCAAAGGCAGAAGTTGTCCCAGCACTGAAGAGGTGTCCAGCTGCTGCTTAAGTAGGCCACCAGAACCAGTCCTCATCAGGCAGCAACAGGTGGGTCTCATCAGGACAATTAGAAATGTGCTGTGGAGAGAGTGGGAGAGACAAACACAGGGAGAAAACCAGGAACCCTACAGAGCCCCCCCCTCAAGAACCGCCTCTCGGCGGTCGTAGTCGCCTCTCAGGGTGGACCCTAAAAAAGTCAGCAATGAGAGAGGGGTCAAGGATCCGCGACCTGGGAACCCATGAACGTTCCTCAGGGCCGTAGCCCTCCCAATCCACCAAATACTGCCAACCACGGCCCCGACGCCTCACATCCAGGAGGCGCCGAACCGTGAATGCTGGGTCACCGGCGATCAGGCGGGGGGGCGGTGGGAGGTCGGCAGGAGGGTGCAAGGGACTGGTAGACACAGGTTTCAGGAGGGAGACGTGAAACGTAGGGTGCAACTTCATGGAAGCTGGGAGTTGCAGACGCACAGCAGACCTATTGATGATCTTGACCACGGGGAAGGGACCAATGAACCGTGGAGCCAGCTTGCGTGGAGTGTCCCTGAGCGCGATGTCCTTGGTAGACAACCACACCTTCTGTCCGACGTGATAGGTGGGCGCCTCCCTCCGATGCCTGTCAGCAAAACGTCTGTTCTGTTCCACTGACCTGGCAAGGGCCTGCTTGGTGACACGCCAGGTCCTCCTGCAACGTCTGACGTGCAAGTTGACAGATGGAACTCCAACATCAACCTCCTGCGAGGGAAACAGAGGAGGGGAGTACCCCAGTGCGGCCTCGAATGGGGACTTTCCAGTGGCCGCGGACACCTGGGAGTTGTGGGCGTACTCGACCCATGGCAACTGCTGAGACCAAGAAGAAGGGTTGTTGACAGTGACACACCTTAGCATGGCTTCCAGTTCCTGGTTGCACCTCTCAGTCTGGCCATTAGACTGAGGGTGGTATCCCGAGG
>JBBPBX010034354.1:7722-32677 GCA_038048925.1 Garcialebias charrua
CGTGAGTGTTCAGCATGAGGGATGAGGCTGCTTTTAGGTTTTCAGCTAGTGCACCTGCATTGTGAGCTGATAGTTTAGTGTTAAGTCAGGTGGTTGGAGCGATGGGTATGCAGGGCGCTCGGTGCTGTTGACGGGACGGAGCGCCCTGCCTATATAATGGTAGAGGAAACACTGATTATAATATATTATATTATAATTAGAGGTGCGACCCCGATTTTCTTAATTTCAGGAAATTGGCTGATGCAGGATAAACCGATTTTACCATTTTTTTTTTTTAAATTTGAACAACAATTGTCTGAACTTCATTTCAGAGCACTGCCTCATGGCCAGTTAAAACAAGTCTGTGTTGTTTCTGGGAGATTGTTCAGGGGTACCGGTATGTTTTTCAGTGAAATAATAGAAAATTGAAGGTGCATTGTGACTTTATAACACCTGACAGTGTCGCTTATAAAACTAAATCAGTATCAGCCGGAATCGGCAGGTCAGACTTTTTAGAGAGGCATTTGTGCATTAACTTTGATTAATTAACTGTGGCGGCCATCTTGAAATGGATTGCCTCTAAAAGTTAATGTGTTGCAGATCATCGATCAGTGACTACTGTCTGAAAAGCTTAATATTGTTTTGCCAACAGATAGAGTTGTCTTTAACAGTTATGTCAAAGTTTTAAGATAAAAAATCTTGTGTGGCGCTCAGGATATGTGTGAGGGATCATGCTGAGCTATACCACCTCAACTTTTAGCTAAATATCTGTAAAACTTAAGAGTTTTAGTCTTTTTGTGTTTGATAAGGTTGCTTAGCTTGAATGTTGGGTTGAGCCAAAAAGTAAGTGAGATGCAGATGAGCCACCAGTGACTACTTTGTGACAGTTCCAGTAAAATCCATCCACTGGTTCATCACATACTGACAATCAGACATGGCAGAAACATCACAGCTGTTGTGCCGGCAGCGGCAGGTGATCATGTCTCATTCAATTCTGTACCTGAAGCCACAGCTTTCACAGCATCTTTGCAGAGGAAAAGTTATTTTTAAGTGAATCACATAAATCAATCTAACCTGTACAGGAGTAGCAATGCATCCAAAGCGTTCCTGTAGCAGAGAAGCAGAGGGCCAACGAAGTCCAACATGGAGAGAAACTCCACCAACCAGGGCACGGTCAAGATGGTCCGCTTCCTCCTCATACTGTTGCTCAGCACAGCACACACATCAAGAACCTGAACTCTCTGTGTGGGTCACAAACGTTTGAGGCAAAGCACAAACAGGAAACACAATGAGAGGAAAATCATCCCCGTGTTGGTTCCGATATATATGACCATATCATTATCATATAACTGACAAACTGATGGGTAATAATGTTTTTGACTGTGTCTGTCAGCAAAATATCTCATGAACCACTGGACAATTTAAAAAAACTTCCCTAGAGGCAATAACTGGATATACCTCGAAAACTTGTTTTCTTTTGGAGACAATTACATTCAAGAATTCTGCCACAGCAAAGCAACCTTACAACAAAAATGCTTGTAACTGAGCCAGTTTTACAAATATTAAGCTAAAAATTGGTATTGCCATAGGAGAGTCATCCACAAAGCATACTTTGACCACTAACTGATGTCACATCTCTGTTTAAAACTTTACCATTAACTATAATAATAAATAATAATAAACTTTATTTGTATAGTACCTTCCTACAATGCCTTGCATTGACCAAGGTGCTTAACAGGATAGAAAATATAAAAACTAGTACAATAAATCAGTGAACTGTTCAGTTCATGACGTAATACTTCAGGGCGCCCCACCCCCTTAACAACCGAGCGCATCGAACGACCAAACCGAACTGCTCACCCCCCTCCACCTGTCGGTACTGGTGTAACGCTAATTAGTTGTGCGCAATACTAGCTAGCTAAAATGCTAAAAACAAACAACGCAAGTCTCAGCTTCTCTCCGTCCAGCTCTAAACTGCAAGTACAGACAGCTCATCTCTCTCTGCCTCCCCCCACCCCGCTCTGAGCTGCCGGTGTGGGCTGAGTCTCCCCCGCTCTAAACTGTCGGTACAAACACGCGCAGCTCAACTGTCTCTTGAGTTCCAGTCGGTCCACGGACCAAGAGGCAGGTGATCAAAGACAGATCAGTCAGATAAATGAATCATTCCTGCATGAATAGATGAAGCTGAAACACCAACAAGCTTCAGGGTCAGCTGATCACCTTGATACAAGTTCTGGAAGTTCTAGCTCATTTAAAGACAACATATATTTTGTTGTAGGTTACATTTATGCTCCACAGATCTTAAAGGTGCAGTTTCTGTAGTGCAGTCTGTAAGTTTTCTAAAAATATATTTTTAACATATTTCTTCACTTTGTCACTATCTCCTGACAGACTGATGTTAGACAAAGTAATCTTTGAAAAAACTATAGTCCCCTTGCTTCTCCAGGTGTTACTAAAAGCATTTCTAAAAAGCCACAGTGACCCGCCGTTAACCAGCCAATAAAAACAGAGTTTGAATTTGAATTTCAGCAGAGCAAGGGGGAGCAGAGCCATATTCATTCAACCTTTATTTAGTCAGGTAAATCTTTTGAACCTCATGGGCTCATTTACGAAAGCGACCTGCTAAAACTAAAGAACAATGAACAGCAGTGGTAGAATTTCCTTAAACAATAAACAATAAACAAACAAACAATAAACAATAGAAAACAAAAGAGAGAAAAAAACAAAAGAAAGTTTTTTTTTTTTTTTTTTAACAAAGTATCAAAAAACTAGCAAAACATTATAAGGTAGACGTATAAAATCAAAGACAGGAACAAATCTGCATTGGTTTTTGCCAGGATTCCAACAGATTCTGAAAACCATTTAGAGAAGTCAAGGTCGAGAGCTTCAGATCTTTTTGTAAGATATTCCATGAAGCAGGAGCGGAGTAGGAGAAGGCCCTTTGATGATGTCAAAAGCGGATTGCAGTAACTGGAAAGCCTTAGCTACTGTTTTAGCTCGGCAATAAACAACTGTATCATCAGCATAGAAATGTAAGGATGCATCAGGGATGCAGTGACCTACATATATGGCTCTGAGGGGGAGGGACCAGAATGCTTTGCCTGTTGAAAATTTTTTTAAGTGCTGTGTTCTACAGAAACTGCAGACTGCACCTTTAAGCTTCATTTTATTTAGTTGTTTTAGGAAACTACACGTGCACTTTAGTTTTTGTGGTGGTTTTTGTTGATCTATATTTTGTGCAGACTTTTTAAATCTAAATAACAGAAGGATCATTTTTATTTTATTTTTTTTATACTTGGAGACTGAATACTTTACTAAATAAAGTAATTTCAGTAAAATTACCCCTTGTCGGTTTAAAATTTTTGATATAATATTGCAAAGCAACATGTTAAAGGTGAAGTCTGCAGTTTCTGTAGAACATCAGCACTTAGAAAAAAATTTCAACAAGCAAAGCATTCTGATCCCTCCCCCTCAGAGCCATATGGCTCTGCCCCCTTGTGGTCTGTTGAAATTCAAATTCAAGCTCTGTTTTTATTGGCTGATTCAAATTCAAGCTCGGTTTTTATTGGCTGGTTACAAACTTTGTTTTTATTGGCTGGAAAATGGCGGGTCACTTTTTCTTTTTAGAAATGCTTATTTACCACCTGGAGAAGCAAGGGGACAATATATATATATATTTTTTTTCAGAGATTACCTCTCTAACATCAATCTAGTGACAGAGTGAAGAAATATGTTAAAAATATATTGTTAGAAAAGTTACATATAGCAGCTTTTTAAGTTAATTATGTCAAATAAAAAACCTTTTTTTTGGGGGGGGGGGTTATATCACGAAATGTATCGTTATCTTCAGAATGCTCTGAAATATCACAATATAATATTTGATCCATATCGCCCACCCCTACCTCTACGTTAGATTTATTGTTCTGGATAAAGTTTTTAGAAGGCAGTAGCATATGCTAAACACTGCCAACTTCAGAAGCTAATGACAAGCAGGAGGGAGGATCCAAGAGAATTTATTATTGTTGATTTATTTTTTTATTTTACACTCATTTACAATAAACTGTTCAGTAAAATATGCTTCGCTGTGCTCAGCATGACCATGACTTGAAAGTGGTCTGCCTGCTGGATACATTGTACAACCACACCATGTGCCAGTAAGGATACGGCTCGTTCTCAAACTTTTAGGGTGAAAAGTACATAATGGGCCAATTATCACAGATATTGATATGTATCGTGCTGGTGAAGATTCTCAGTCGTCCAGGACATGATAAATCAAAAAGGCGTTCAATTCAAGATCAACTGAACTTTATTTGTAACAGAAGACGTTTCGCTTCTCATCCGAGGAGCTTTATCAATTCAATTAACCAGACTGTGTGCGTGGATTTATAACAGTTTTGGGACTGATTCACAAACGTTTTACATCGGATGGGAGCAGAGGTGTCTTGTCTGTGAATTAGACTAGCAAAGTTTGTTGAGAAACCTCTGTTGTTGGGCTGTGAGGTGTTTTTTGTCAATTTACATACAGTTGTTATGTCTGCTGTCAGAGACTTCAAGGGAACCCCCTACTGTTAAGGTGTGATCTGTCAATTTACATGTATGTGTTACCTCAGCCTGCAATTTACATATGTTGGTGCGTGACTCCTGTTATAAATCCACGCACACAGTCTGGTTCATTGAATTGATAAAGCTCCTCGGATGAGAAGCGAAACGTCTTCTGTTACAAATAAAGTCCAGTTGATCTTGTATTGAACGCCTTTTTGATTGATATGTACACTACTTCTCTTGAAAATGAGTCCTCGTGACTCAGTGAGACTAACCTGTAGACATAAAGGCTGAATGAATATTGTGCAGGCTCTACTTTAAAGAAGGCTGAACTGTACATTATAATTTACATCACCTTGCTGCGCAGAGCTAAAGACGTCTCGTGCATCTCTCTGGACGGTCTCTCACTGGTTTGGTAAGGGAAAAAGGAAATGAATCCCAGGAACTTTGCTAGAAGACGAGCCAGGAGCAGCACTGAGGAAAAGCGCTGCTTCTCATCCTGTCAGAGGGTTGATTCATGACAGCAGTTGCAACATGTGCAATTTTATGAATAAGTCGTGATAAAATATTGTGCATTCTAAAGTCAAGTGTGCAAAGATATTGATCAGACTACAGACCTGCTGCTCCATGTCTCCATCTTCCTCCTCCTCCTCCCCTCCATCCCCGATGGAAGCAGGAGGGCTGAGTATGGAAACATCTTCCAGCTGGAGGAGCTGCTGACACAGAAGGTCTTGGAGGTGCTGGCTCAGCTGACAGCTGGAACACAACGACTGAAAATAAAGACCCACACAAACGGACTAAAGTTCTTACACATGCACTATACTCACTGTCCCTCCTCTGGACATGTCCAAACCACTGTCCCTCCTCTGGACATGTCCAAACCACTGTCCCTCCTCTGGACATGTCCAAACCACTGTCCCTCCTCTGGACATGTCCAAACCACTGTCCCTCCTCTGGACATGTCCAAACCACTGTCCCTCCTCTGGACATGTCCAAACCACTGTCCCTCCTCTGGACATGTCCAAACCACTGTCCCTCCTCTGGACATGTCCAAACCACTGTCCCTCCTCTGGACATGTCCAAACCACTGTCCCTCCTCTGGACATGTCCAAACCACTGTCCCTCCTCTGGACATGTCCAAACCACTGTCCCTCCTCTGGACATGTCCAAACCACTGTCCCTCCTCTGGACATGTCCAAACCACTGTCCCTCCTCTGGACATGTCCAAACCACTGTCCCTCCTCTGGACATGTCCAAACCACTGTCCCTCCTCTGGACATGTCCAAACCACTGTCCCTCCTCTGGACATGTCCAAACCACTGTCCCTCCTCTGGACATGTCCAAACCACTGTCCCTCCTCTGGACATGTCCAAACCATCTCAGTGTGTCCTCTCTAACTTTATCTCCCAGTTGTTCAACATGTGCTGTACCTCTGATGATCTCATTCCTGATCTTATCCATCCTTGTCACTCCTAAGGAGAACCTCAACATCTTCATTTCTGACACTTCCAGTTCTGTCTCCTGTCTTTTTGTCCATGTCTCTGTCTCCTGTCTTTTTGTCCATGTCTCTGTCTCCAGACCATACAACATAGCTGGTCTCACCACTGTCTTGTAAACTTTTCCTTTGACCTTTGACCTTTGCTGACACCTTTTTGTCACAAATCACTCCTGAAACTTTTCTCCATCACTCCATCCTGCCTGGACTCTCTTCTTCACCTCTTTACCACATTCCCCATTTTCCTGGACAGTGGACCCCAAGTCCTTGAAGTCCTGCACCTTTGTGACCTCTGACCCTTGTAGCCTCACTGTTCCACCTCCTCCCTCTCATTCACACACATGTACTCTGTCTTACTACGACTGACTTTCATTCCTCTTCTTTCAAGTGCATACCTCCACCTCTCCAAGTTCTCTTCCACCTGTTCCCTGTTCTCACCACAGATCACAATGTCATCTGCAAACATCATAGTCCATGGGGATTCCTGCCTGACCTCATCTGTTAGTCGGTCCATCACCAGAGCAAACAAGAAGGGGCTCAGAGCCGATCCTTGATGCACTCCCACCTCCACCTTGAAGCTATCTGTCACTCCTACAGCACATCTCACCACTGTCCTGCTGTCCTCATACATGTCCTGCTGTCCTCATACATGTCCTGCTGTCCTCATACATGTCCTGCTGTCCTCATACATGTCCTGCTGTCCTCATACATGTCCTGCTGTCCTCATACATGTCCTGCTGTCCTCATACATGTCCTGCTGTCCTCATACATGTCCTGCTGTCCTCATACATGTCCTGCTGTCCTCATACATGTCCTGCTGTCCTCATACATGTCCTGCTGTCCTCATACATGTCCTGCTGTCCTCATACATGTCCTGCTGTCCTCATACATGTCCTGCTGTCCTCATACATGTCCTGCTGTCCTCATACATGTCCTGCTGTCCTCATACATGTCCTGCTGTCCTCATACATGTCCTGCTGTCCTCATACATGTCCTGCTGTCCTCATACATGTCCTGCTGTCCTCATACATGTCCTGCTGTCCTCATACATGTCCTGCTGTCCTCATACATGTCCTGCTGTCCTCATACATGTCCTGCTGTCCTCATACATGTCCTGCTGTCCTCATACATGTCCTGCTGTCCTCATACATGTCCTGCTGTCCTCATACATGTCCTGCTGTCCTCATACATGTCCTGCTGTCCTCATACATGTCCTGCTGTCCTCATACATGTCCTGCTGTCCTCATACATGTCCTGCTGTCCTCATACATGTCCTGCTGTCCTCATACATGTCCTGCTGTCCTCATACATGTCCTGCTGTCCTCATACATGTCCTGCTGTCCTCATACATGTCCTGCTGTCCTCATACATGTCCTGCTGTCCTCATACATGTCCTCGCTGTCCTCATACATGTCCCGCTGTCTTCATACATGTCCCGCTGTCCTCATACATGTCCCGCTGTCCTCATGTTTCATCAACATGGCGGCGCGTGCAAACGTTGCGGCTTCTCTCTCTCCCAGCAACACGGTGCTTTCGTCTGTCTTGTCCTGCACGCCGCAATTTGCCGGCACGTCTTCGTCATGTTTACGTGTTCAAGAACGCAAGTATAGCCGTGAATTCCTGCTTGATGTCGGAAAAACCGCTCATTTGGGAATAAACAGCGAACTCCAGGAGAAGCTACATGAGCTCGAGGTGGAGTTACATCAGCTTCGTGACTGCGAGCTGCTCTGGAAGCCAGCCCGGACCTTCCCTCCATCGCGCCCGCCGTGGAAGTACCACAAGCGGCGTGACGCTTCACCGCGCCCGCCATGGAAACGCCACAAGCGGCGTGACAGGAAACAGAAGCGGGGTAAACGCGGAGGTATCAGAGCTAGGCTAGCAGCTAGCCCACACAGGCCGGCTATTCCATCCATGGTTCTGGCTAACGTGCGCTCCTTGGACAACAAATTGGATTATATACGCCTGCTGCGAACGACACAAAAGACTGTGAGAGACTGCTGTGTGTTTGTATTCACGGAAACGTGGCTCAACAACAACGTTCTGGACCATGCTATTCAGCTGGAGCAGCTAACATGCTACAGAGCGGACCGAACCCTCGAGGGAGGTAAGAGATGGGGAGGGGGGCTCTGTGTTTACATCAACAACGCATGGTGTCGTGATGCTGCTGTGGTCTACAAACACTGCTCACATTTAGTGGAGTTCATGACTATTAAATGCAGACCGTTCTTTTTACCGAGGGAGTTTACAGCTGTTCTGATTGTTGCTGTATATGTCCCCCCAAGCTCCAACAGCAAAGATAGAGGTGAGGCACTAAATGAACTATATCTGCACATCAGTGAGCAACAAACAGCCCACCCTGATGCTTTTCTCATCACGGCTGGTGATTTCAACCATGCAGATTTAAAGAGTGTTCTTCCAAAAACATACAGAAACATAAACTTTGCAACAAGAGGAAACAACACCCTGGACCAGGTTTACACCACCATGAAAAATTCCTACAGAGCCATCCCCCTCCCCCACATTGGTGCTTCTGACCATATCTGTGTCATGCTAAAGCCAGCATACAGGCCACTGGTGAAAGTCACAAAACCAGTCCGCAAGCAGATACGAGTGTGGCCAGAGGGGTCTTCAGAGGCACTCCAGGACTGTTTTGACACCACAGATTGGAGTATGTTCAAAGAAGCTGCTACCACAAACAACACCACATGTCTCCAGGAGTACTCAGACACTGTATGTTCATACATCACCAAGTGCATTGATGATGTAACCAACCTTAAAACCATCACTGTTCGGGCTAACCAGAAGCCATGGCTGACAGCTGAGGTTCACAGACTCCTGAAAGCCAGGAATGCTGCCTTCAAAGCGGGAGATCAGGTGGGCCTGAGGGCAGCCAGAAACAACCTGGACCGGGGCATCAGAAAGGCAAAGAAGCAGTATTCTGGGAAAATAGCTCACCGTTTCAAGGACAGCAGGGATACACGCAGTCTGTGGCAGGGAATACAGACCATCACAAACTACAAACCACCCCCCCAGACCTGTGACAGCTCAGCCTCTGCGCTGAATGAACTGAATGAGTTCTTTGCTCGGTTCGAGGCAAGTAACAGCACACCAGCACATAAACTCCCCCCCTCTCCTGATGGCCAGGTGCTGACGCTGTCCTCAGACAGCGTAAGGCGATCATTCATCAAGATTAACGCCCGGAAGGCCTCTGGTCCTGACAACATACCTGGTCGTGTGCTGAAGGACTGTGCAGGGGAACTCGCAGCGGTCTTCACGGACATCTTTAACATCTCACTGAGCCAGGCCATCGTCCCCACCTGTTTCAAAGCCACCACCATCATCCCTGTCCCAAAGAAGGCAACGCCCGCATGCCTCAATGACTATCGCCCAGTAGCACTCACCCCCATCCTGATGAAGTGCTTTGAACGGCTAGTCATGAAAAGCATCACATCTGTCCTCCCTGACTCCCTGGATCCCTTCCAATTTGCATACCGACCTAATCGCTCAACCGACGATGCCATCTCCTCTGCCCTTCACACAGCTCTCACACATCTGGACACGAAGGACTCCTATGTTAGAATGTTGTTCATCGACTTCAGCTCGGCATTTAACACCATCATCCCCCAACAGCTCATCCATAAACTGGACAGTCTGGGGCTGAACACCTCAATGTGTAACTGGCTGCTAGACTTCCTGACCGGGAGACCACAGACAGTACGGATCGGGAGTAACACATCTAGCACCATCACATTGAACACAGGGGCCCCACAAGGATGTGTGCTGAGCCCCCTTCTATTCACCCTGCTAACACATGACTGCACACCATCGTACAGCTCCAACCACTTCATCAAGTTTGCGGATGACACAACAGTGGTAGGTCTCATCAGCAACAACGATGAGACGGACTACAGGAACGAGGTGAGCCGCCTGGCCTTGTGGTGCGGACACAACAATCTCACTCTCAACGTGGAGAAGACAAAGGAGATTGTTGTGGACTTCAGGAAGAGGGATGCCCAACATCCTCCTCTGACCATCAACAGCACCGCAGTGGAGAGAGTGGACAGCACCAAGTTCCTGGGAGTGCACGTCTCAAAGGACCTGTCCTGGAGCAGGAACACTGCAGCACTGGCAAAGAAGGCTCACCAGCGTCTCTACTTTCTCCGCAAGCTGAAAAGGGCTGGAGCTTCAACCCCCATCATGAGCACCTTCTACAGAGGTGCCATAGAAAGTGTCCTGACCAGCTGCATCACTGTGTGGTTTGGTGCATGTACTGCATCCTGCCGCAAGAGCCTCCAGCGCATTGTGAGAGCAGCTGAGAAGATCGTGGGCACCTCCTTGCCCTCACTGCAGGACTTACACAGCAAACGCCTCACTCGGAAAGCCCACCGCATGGCAGGTGATCCCACACACCCACTACACAGCTGCTTCAGACTGCTGCCATCAGGAAGGAGACTGAGGAGTCTCCAGGCTCGAACCAGCAGACTGAGAGACAGCTCTGTTCATCAGGCAGTCAGAATGCTAAACACTCTGCCTGCTCTGCCTCCCCTCCCATTTGAACTGCCTTAACACTAAAACTTTCTCACATACTATCACTCAACACAAAGTTTTTAACACTAGACTCTGTGTCACCAAACGGGTTTTCACTAAACTCTCGGTCATGTGCTCATACAGTTTGCACTACTTCTCATACTTGCACTAATGTCTGTATTACATCACTGCCTATAATCATAATACTGTTTACATTCTCTGTTTACATTTATTAATACTGTTTACTTTTATTACTACTGCTTACATGTAATTACTACTGTTTACATTTATTTACACTACTCTAATATCTACACCACTGCTGGTACATATACAGTGTGCTCTGAACGGTCTTATTTAGGGATGCCCAATGTGCCTTACTGCATATGCCACTTTTTGCCTCTACAACAACATCAACTACTACCTCATACATATACTGTGTACATTGACTCATACGCTGCTTTGCCACTTTGCAAATGTCAATGCTAGAAACCTTTAGTTTATTTTAGTTATACTTTTTATACTCTTTTTTTATACCACTATGCAAAAAAAAAAAAAAAAAAAAAACAACAACTCAGGACAGTGTTAGTTTTACTATTTTTATGCTTATGTCTATTATTATATGTTTCAGTGTTTCAATGTTTAGATGTTTACTGTTGCACCGAGGGACTGAGAGAAACGCAATTTCGGTCCTGTGTATGTCCTGCACTGTACAGTACATATTGCAGATCTGACAATAAAGTTGACTTTGACTTTGAGAGAAACGCTGCAAGAGGCGGAGCAGCTGTCAAGTTCACCAGAGCACGGCATCATTCAAAGCGATGCAGAACTGTTTTATATGTGACACAAATTTATTAATTTCCCCTTCTTAATCCCTTATCTGGAGTTTTCTTTTGTTTTTTTTCCCCCAAAAGTTAAGTAATCGCTCCCTCGTCCTCCTTCTCCTCCACCCTCCTGCTGAGTAAAATGAACACGGAAATGCCTCAGGTTGTCACGAGAATTAAACTCGGGTTTTATTGCTGACCGAATCCCTGCAGATTTTCTGGTCTTTTGGTGAGCTGGACCAGCGATCCATGGTTTGATTTTATTGTATTAAAACGTTTTATAACATATAAACACAGAATTTGCGCAGCGAGAGAAAAGCTGCAGGACTCCTGGAGCAGGGGGCGGAGCAGCTGTCAGTCAAGTTCACCAGAGCACGGGGGGTGGCTCTGAGGGGAGGGAGCAGAATGCTTTCCCTGTTCAAAAGATCCAATGGTTTTGTTCCTCAGCAGAGCCCACGCCTCCAGCAAGAAACGTTTTTCAATGGGAAAAGTCCAGACCCTAGTACGAAGCGAAGTGAAGGACAAGGGTCTGGTTTAAACCAGGCTACCAAACTACATAAACAGGAATTAATTAACAATAAAAAAAATTCTGAATAAAAAGGCTGAAGTACTGACTAATGACAAGAACACTACACTTACATTGGTTGTGTAGTGGTCACACATGCTTCCTCTCCTTCACCGTCTTCATCTGAGTGTTCATCTCGTACTTCTCCAAACTGGTCTTCATCTCCTTCCTGCAAACCAGAAAAATGATTACTTTTATAATTTATTTGGAGCACAAACATCTGTATGTTCCAAAGCTTTTGGGGACAAAATTTGCAATACCTTTTATCACTGAAATTCAAAGTCAGGTGAATCTTATTTTCGACGAGGGTCAGTTCGTTGTGCAGAAAGCTGTTAGAACAAAAAGGAATTTAACATCATGAAAAAAAAAACTTTACCTTAAAAAAAAAATCTTATCTGACTTTATAGCACAAGGGTTCCAAGAACTTAATAATAATAATAATTTGTCACATTTGTCATCTGTGTATGTTTCCCATACTTGACAGACGAAATTGGTCTTCTGCCTTTAACCCAACCACCACCAGGTGGTGCAGCGAGCAGCGTAGTCGCGCTCGGGGAGCTGGAGAATTAGATGTGCACTCATAGACACCCCAAGGTGTGTAGTGGCCGGGGCGCGAACCCGCGTCCTTCACGTTCCTTAATAAATTCACGCAATGGTCAAATCTTCTGGATTTAAATTGTTTCACTTTGACGTCTTCCAAATCATCGCGTGCACTGTGTGCTCAGCATATTAAAGATGTTACTTTAAATAAAAATCTGTGATTTTGTTGTCCTGTGACATGTTCAAATCTGTTCTGCCATCTTTGTTTTGATTTTTGTGAAAACAAAGTCAAAAGATGCTTCTTGTTTGTTATTTTAAACGTTTTATTTAAAATAAACTGGAGTGCACAGAATAACTTTAAAATATGTTGTTTTACATTAAATGCAGACTAGGTTTCATCATCTATTCTGTGTAAATGTTCTGCTTGTTTTTATCACAAAGTGACTGTAATTACTCTTCGTGGCCGCTATAGAGGCGCTGTTGACGCCCGCTAGCTTAGCCTTTAGCTTAACCGTTAGCTTGCGAGTAGCATCTAACAAAATCGGATTAAAAGCAACTTACGCAAAGAGTTTTAGCCTGTATGTGATACTCACTAGAACCGCGTTCTTTTAAGAGACATACTCAATGTTATTAAACCTGTTGAGACAGGTTCTGTGATTTTTAAACGTTAAAGAAAAATCTCCGTTTGTCTTGTGGTTATGTGTTATGCACTGCGCAAATAAATTATAAATAAATCGAATTTTAGCTCAAAATTCGAATACAGCTCATAGTTTGTAAATGACCACGAAGTAATTACGTTCAAGTTTAAAGAAATTCGGCCGTGTGGTTTATGACCTACAGTACTGTATATTGCTAACAGACACTGAGCTAACAGTGAAGTGGCTAGTTCATAGCTCTGGTTCATAGGCCCTGAGCAGGAGGCTGGACTACGACAGACAGTCCGACCAGAGAAGGCTGCCGTCGGACACATGAGCTGCGACTCACTCGTGTATCTCCTAGCTGCTAAGAAGCAACTGGGGGAAAGAAACCCAGCGTACCCCCACCTTTCTTTTACCTGCGAATCTTTACTTCCACGGCACGCGATTGTCTCGAACGAAAATTTAAAATTATATTGTAGCTAGCCGCTAGCTAAGACTTATATTAGTTGGCTAGCTCTACCGTTAGCTAACACGAGCTGAGTCAATATCCAAATCGCCTGTTATAAAACATTTTGATACCAACCAACTTCATGCATTATGATTAAAAAAACATACTTACTGGTATCTGTTAAGAAGATATTTCCCAAGAGAAGCAGCAAACGCGCTCAAAAATGAGGCTCTGCGCATGTGCGATGTGTGTGTGTTCTGAGCATGCGCGTTGTGTGAGGTTCTGCGCATGCGCATGACAATTTCACCCATTTAAATTCACATAACTTCTATGTAAACCAGTCACACAAATTTATATAATATAATCTTGATTGTTTTATATCTTTTTATATCTTTGATTATTTAAACAATGTTAGTAAGTAATACTAATTACATTCAATAAAGTAGATAATTTATTAAATGATGTATATAATCTTTCATTTTAATGCATAAATATAAAAAAAATGAGTTTTTAAATAAAATCAAGTAGATGTATAAAACTTACTTATGCCATGAATCATTTCTGTGAGTGTAGAAGAAACATCAAACGCAGACAATTTTGGATTTTTGGGCTTGACACAACAGAATACTGTTGAGCAAAACATCTCGGGAAAATTGGTGTATTAAAGCAATTTAGTCTTTCAAATTCCTTCATATTTTAGTGCAGATTTTATAAAAAAGGTATTTGAGTGATTACCAGTAAATTATAACAGTCTTGTATTTTTCCCATCTGTATTCTATTTTGCTTACTCAAAGTTCATCTTACCGTAGTATTGTCAATTATTTTTATGATTTTTGACTTTAGTGAAGATTTCCTCATAAATTCAATCTGAAAGTCATTTTGATTTTTCAAACCGTCTTACTGACTTGAAGCTTTGTTCGTTTTGTCCCCAGTTCTGCTCTTCAGCCATGGTAATAAACGTTCCACTGCTGTGCTGAGCTGCCTTGAGGACGGTTGGAGGCGTCATGGCAGACTTGCCTATTGCCCCGGGTGAGATCTACATAGAAGTGGAGTATGACTATGAGTACAAGTCCAAGGACCGCCTCATTGGCATCCGGGAGGGGGAATGCTACATGCTTGTCAAAAAAACGAACGAGGACTGGTGGCAAGTGAGGAAAGATGAAGCAACTAAACCTTTTTATGTACCTGCTCAGTATGTCAGAGAAGTCCGTAAAGCCCTCATGCCACCTCTTAAACCTATCACGCATTCTGGAAATGCAAATCCTAAAAGTGGTGCTAAAAATCCAACTGGTTTGGAGCTGGGACCTGCTGAAAATCTTAACAGACAAAAATCCAAATCCCGGCGTTCTCCTGCACACACTGCCACATCAGGCAACTTCAGTCCGCCGATATCCCGCAGGAACAGTACCGGTAACCATCACGTCCCCACCACCCCGACAGAACGTGAACGACCTCAGCCTGAAATCCTTGTCCCAGCTGGTGGCCCCCTGGCTCCTCACAAAGAGGGCTTCAGCACACTTCCTCGAAGTCGAGCCCGATCCCCTGATGTTGTGAGAGCTCCTCTGGACGTGGACAGCACCCAACTCTGTGACTCTGCCGGGGAAGAGAGACGCACCAACGACTCAGAGTCTGGAGACGAACTGAGCAGCTCTTCCGCTGAACTTCTTCAGGTACATTTTTGCATGTTTTTATTTCACTCAGTCGTCAGTAACATGATGTCAACATGTCTATTCATTAATTTCCCCTTTTTGCCATCAAATAACAGTCAGGGAATTACCTGTAGGCGAGTTTTGTAGGGAACAGCTCAGCATAACACCTGCATGAGAACCAGGATACTGTACATGCTATCCCAGCAAAACATTGGGCCTCATGCACAAACCGTTCGTACGCACAGATATGTGCTTATCCTGTTCGTACGAGTGATTAAGGATCATTTGTGGCATCCAACACTGTTTTCGTATCCTACGAATTTATTCAGATACGAACAAAATTTACGAGTGGTCCGGACCTGTCGTATATTTTAGGAGCGTCAGTCTGCTGTCATCCAGACGGATCTTCTCCACGAATAACTTCATATTTCGTTATTTAGAAAATATTTAGAGTTTAAAAAAATCACGCACCATAATTATTCCTGACAATAGGTTATTCTGTTTGAATTAGAATTATAATTTTAAGTTTAATTTGTCTGGTGTGTCGCGCAGGCTTCAGTGAGTCGTGCGCTCCTTGGTCATCAAAGCCGCTCCTCACCCAGGTACATAAAATTCACACCGCCGCAGAACAAGTAGACTGATCTTGTGTCAAACACCATCGGAGCAATAGATTATTATATCTGATTCGAAATATAACCTGCAGAATGTAGTTGCGCGCTGACCAGGAGGTGCGCGCATCATTTGTGCTGCAAAACATGTTGGCACGCGTCTTGCAGCGTGGCATTTACAGTATTGTCCATCCATCTCGCAGACTGATCTCTTCCTGTCCGTGCTGCGGCGAGACGTTTGTTTGAAGCCATTTTCAGATCAAACCATTTATTCTTGATTTCTGATACTGTACGACCCACGGGACACACAGCATATGCACTACAATATTAATATGAAGTTAACTGTAGTTTAGAGACAATTTAAAATGCTTCTGTTGAAAAACACATCCGACACTTGCGGGGGGTGGGGGGGTAGCGGTGCGCCACAGCTCTTCTGAATAAGTGAAACTATAATGTAACACAGTACACTGAAATTAGAGATATTTGACCATCCGACACTTGCGGGGGGCAGCGGTGCGCCACAGCTCTTCTGAATAAGTGAAACTACACAGTTGTTTACAAACTTTACACTAACATTAAAGATATTTGACCATCCGACACCTGCAGTGGGGGGGGGGTAGCCACAGCGCGACTGAGAGCAGATCTCCGAACGCGTGAAGTTCCTCATTTTACTTCATGTGTTTGAATGAATGGACACTTCCTGCTGTCAGAAGGCAGGAAGCGTGGCCTTATATGGTGTTTTGAGGGGTGGAAATTATGTAAATTACATTCACGCGAGCACGCGCAGGTGAGTAGAACAGGTGGAATTCATCACCTTTAAGCAGCCCGTTTACACGCTTTTCCTGTGGATAGAAGAGTTTGTTGGTTCTGACGTGGCATGTTCGTACGCACGCTTCGTACGGACAAAAGTAGGAGGAATCTAGGATAAGAATAAGAACATTTTCGTGCATGAGGGCCATTGTGTTTTAACAAAGCAAGCAGTAAAACCTGCTTTTTGTGGCCTGTTGTGTAGAAAATTGGAGACAAATTTGGTCTTAAGAACCAGCCGCATGTTTTGAGCCTGTGTCAGAATTGCTTACACTATTTTACTAAAGTCAGAGTCAGAGATTCTTTATTGTCACTACTGTACACATGTGATGAAACGAGATTATGTACACAGGGTCCCAGTTACATCCAACAAAAAAAATAAAAGAAAAAACAGTAATAAGATTTAAGATTTAAACTAAGAAAAAAAGTCCGACTGGTATGGAAATTTTGGCTGTTGCCAATACTGATATTGGGCAGGGAAGGCTAATGCAGATAACTGATACAGGTAGCCCTCTAGTTACGTCAGGGATAGGGACCTACGTGTGTGACTTAGGTCGATGTTGTCGTACCTCGCGGACCAAAAACACCTGTCTGTCGTAGGTCCGCGTTTCTGACATAGGTCGCGGCTATACCGCTAACGGAGCGCCGCACACATATTTAATGGCATGAGACTGAAAAAGGAGACATACTAGGCCATGAACATGCACAGAACTGTACAGTAAATGAATACAGTACTGTACAATAAAAAAAAAATATAATGTCTTACTTTGAGCTGGTCAAAGCCTGCCTTCGTCTTATAGCATCAGCTCGGGTGAGAGCTCCCACAGCTTCCTTACGCTCCACACGCACACACGTGGTCAAAACTGTTTAAAAGAATGACTGTTAGCTTCTTAACTTCATACATTTGGAGCCAGAAAAAAAAAAACTTACTGAAAGCCGTTTCTCCGCTCTTCCATCCATCCAAAACAACTGCTCGGCGTTAGCTACGGTTAGGCCCCGCCATTAGTAGCACTGGTTAGCATGTCAGTTCATTCAAAAAGGCTGTCGGCTTTGTATCTCCGCGTTAGCTCGGTGTCCCCCGACTGCCAGGCGGACATTTGCGGCGAGCTCCCGGCCGCAGATGGCCCCTCCGCGGCATGTCGGCTCGGTGTCTTCGCCTGTGTTAGCTGCTCTGTTAGCTGCTGTCGTTAGCATGTCGGGCGGCGTTGTTGAAGCGATCACGGGGCGATCCGCGGCTGCTCCTCCGGGCCTGAGACGTCCACAGAGTTGACCGAGTGTTTCCAGCAAATTTATCCGTATGAGGCAACCCTGAACGGACACACGGTCCTCAGTAGCCTCTGGAGCTCCTCCATTGACCGCACCGGTCGCCATGTTACAACAGTAAGTAATGCGGTCACCGCAGTACTGTTGTAACATGGCGACCGGAAACGACCGGAAGTTGCGTAAATACGATCAAATTGTAATTAAAAACGAAATATTAATAATTATACTTTATTTATAAAGCCATTTAAAACAACCACAGCTGCAACAAAGTGCTATACACATGAAATTAATAACATTTAAACACACAAAAAAAAAAATAATAATAATTTTTTTTTTTTTTTTAATCATATTTTTATTAAATATGATAAAATCGTAAGTCTGAGTTGCCGTAGGTCGCAGGTGACGTAGGTCGAGGGTTTGCTGTATACTGTACTGTACCGGTACTGGCTGTAAATGTTTGAGCTTTGTCCACTCCCAAGAATCTAATCAGCTGCTTTTAAACCTGTTTTAACACTTGGAAGTATTGAAACACTCTTCCTAACGTGCGCTCACAATTTCTATCCAACACTATTCACCATAAAGTTATCAAGTGTGCTACAAAAATATAAATTAAACAAAGAAATGCCCTTCCCTGTTCATTGTGGGAAACAAAGATGCAAAATTCACTTTTTTATGTTTTTTTTAACTCAACTTTGGTTATGTACTTCTTTAAAAAAACTGTCCTAGGGCCAAAAAAATGCACCCAGTGGTATATTTACTCTAAGTATATTTATTTTTCAGTGATATAAATGTCTCGTTTTCAAATCCTACGGCTTGTGATGTCACAAGCCGTAGGACAACCCACCCCAACCTGAGTCCAGCCCCTCACCTAGCAACCCCTGGTGATGCTCCACCCACTTCAGTATAAAAGACGTCACGGTTGTTTTTCCTGAGTTCATCTCAGAGTTCGATGTTTCGTTGTTGTTAAAATGCAGTACCGCTAATAACTAATTATCTATCAGTAAAAACGAAAAAACTTATTTACGGGCTCTTAAATCAACCGGACGACTGCTCACGGACCATATCCGTTCAGCGCCGGATGTGGTCCGTGAAAAAAAGCGGTCCCCGCTAGAGAGAGCGTGTATAGCAGTTAGCAGCCAGTGTGTTACTCTGCAGCCTTATTGCTTGTTTTCGAAGAGTCAGACGAAGAGTTTTTAACATGGAGGGTGAACTTATGGATGTTTCTCAGCGGCCTACGCGACGCGTCAGCGCCTCATTTGCCCTGCCCAAAATGGCGTCTGCCTCTGGGTCTGACTCAGGGTCCCCTTTGGAGGGCGGAGTTAATGTAAACAGATTTTTGAAGGGCGTGGCCTTATCATAAACAGCTCGTTCAGAACGGAAGTCAGAAAAGGCAGAACTATAAAGGGGATATTTTATTATCTAAGAATTATTTTGTGCATTAAATTGAATGAACATGGTCTGGATAGCCCACAGACATACCATAAAAATTTATAGGACCAATAATTGGTCCCCTTTAAACAGTCAGTATGGTGAAGACCTAATTAGTATTGATTTCAGCTGAGATTTGTTTATTCTTTGCAGAGAAGTACATATTTTCAGAACAGAAAATGAATCAACTTCCTGTTTGGAGCACGTTGCAAACCGGTGTTACAACATATTCACCAGCTGGAGAGGACGCTGGCGTGATGTCGCCGTTTCTCCACGCTAAATAGTTATTTTACTGTTGCTATTTTTTGGACATTTTTTTTTGGACATTTATCTGGACTCGTTTTGTTCAGTGGTTTTTAATAAGGATTTTACGGACAGCTTGGCTAGCTCTTCCTAACCGGAATTTGGGCTGTCTACCTCCTGTCAAACTCCAGCACGAACTTACTTCAAGAACTACGTTACGTAGCTGCAATTATTGTTCCACTCACCTGCTGCCTGTCAACCTCCTGTGTCATCTGGACTGTCCTGGATTTTCTCCTGTGCTCCTCTTCACGATATGCTCAACCAAGTTACATCCCTCTGCTTCTTGGTTGTTTCTTTCGGAGCCGTGGGTCTGCTGTTAGCAGCTAGCTCTGTGCTAGCTTCCCCCGGCTTGGCTGGCACGATGTTGACGTATTCTGCTTCGCAGCTGCTTGGACTTAACAACTGCTCCATTCCTCCCTCTGTTTCCACCATCAAACAACTGGGACTTCTGCGTAGACCTCGTTATATCCACAGAAGCTCTCGAAAGATATCCATCTACTCTGGACAGCCGCAGGTTGGGTCTATCGCGTGTGTCTCGTCCAAGAGACGTGTCGCACCTCGACGACGTCATCAGAACGCTGCGTCTGTAGTCCCTTGTAGTCCACAGCGCACGAAGTGGCAAGGAAAACGTGGAGTGGACTTCAGTCTGCTGAAACCGGTTCAAAAGGCTTCTACACCAACTGGTATTAAATTAGAACTTTTCAATGTGCAGTCACTATCAAACAAATCATGCCTAATTCACGATCACATTCTGGAGAAGGACTTGGACCTCATGTGTCTTACAGAGACTTGGCATCAGCCAGATGTGTACAGTTCTCTAAATGAGGCCTGTCCGTCTGGTTACAGTTATCTGCAGAGAGCCCGCAGCACTGGCCGCGGTGGTGGTCTGGCTGTAATCTACCGCAATAATTTAAAATTGACACATCTAGCTTCTCAGGACTTTTCCTCTTTTGAAAGTTTGGCCTTCAACTTCAAAGCCCCACTCCTGATGAACGTTATATTGATTTATAGACCTCCCAAACCGCATGTTTCATTTAACTCAGAGATGCATGACCTCCTCACCTTTTTCTGCACCTCCCCTGTGAAAACTATTTTTCTTGGCGATCTAAATATCCACATGGACAATTCCTCTTCCCCGTTGGCAACAGATTTTAAGTCTCTTCTGGACTCTCTTAATCTCACCCAACATGTGGACGTCCCTACGCACAGCAGGGGGCATACTCTGGATTTGGTGATTACAGACACTGTACTCATCAATAACTTATCTGTATATGACCTGGGTGTCTCGGACCACAGTGTCATCTCTCTGGAAATGCCTTCAACTTCACCTGCTTCAAACCCAAAGCGACCCATCCAGTTCCGGGACTTTAAAAACATTTCCCCTGATGTTCTGTCCGCTGATCTTCACGCCCTGACCGCTGTCAATCATTCATCTGCCAATGACTCCGTTGATTACTACAACCGATCTCTCCAAGAGCTTCTGGACCTACATGCTCCCTTGAAGACAAGACTGGTGTCTTTCTCCCGTTCAGCCCCCTGGTACACTGGTGAGCTCCGCAGGATGAAGGCAACTGGCCGTGCTATCGAGAGACGTCTAAAATCATCTGGTCTCTCGGTACATAAGCAGGCATACAAAGAACATCAGAAAGCATACGCCTATTCTCTTAAAGAAGCACGCTCCAAGTATTACTCCAACATCATCAACACCTGCCCTGGTAACTCTAAACAGCTCTTCTCCACAGTAACTCATCTACTTAATCCCATTAAACAAACTTCTGAGGAATGTGTTCAAAAATGCGACCTGTTCCTTTCATCATTTAAAAACAAAATTGACACCATCAGATCTCAGCTTCACAACCTCCCTGATCTTCGTTTACCATCTACCCGTCTGCATCCTGGGTCCCTGAGCAGCTTTGATGAGGTTGTTCAGAGTGAGGTGGAGTCCATCATAAAGAAAATGAAGCCTTCATCCTGCGCCCTGGATCCCTTCCCCTCATCTCTCATAAAATCCAATCACTCTGCAATAAGCCCATTAATCACTCAAATAATAAATCAGTCTCTACAATCTGGTCATGTTCCACTGCCTCTAAAAACTGCCATCATTAGGCCTCTTCTGAAAAAATCTAATTTGGATCCCGACATTTTTTCTAATTACCGCCCAATTTCCCACCTCCCGTTTCTGTCCAAAGTGCTGGAAAAAGCAGTTGCTGCTCAGCTGCAGGACCACCTACAGCAACACTCTCTGTACGAGAAGTTTCAGTCTGGATTCAGAGCAGCTCACAGTACTGAGACTGCATTACTGAGAGTTACAAATGATATCCTCATGGCTGCTGACACTGGCTCTCCCTCCGTCCTTGTCCTCCTTGACCTCACTGCAGCCTTCGACACTGTGGACCATAATATTCTCCTCCACCGTCTTCATGTGGAGGTCGGTCTCTGTGACACTGTCCTGGACTGGTTCAAATCTTTCCTCTCCGATAGGCTGGAATGCGTTAGTCTTGGCAATGCCACTTCCCAGACAGTCGGTGTCTCCTGTGGTGTCCCTCAAGGGTCAGTTCTGGGGCCCCTGCTGTTTTCCCTTTACATGCTGCCTTTAGGTCAAATTATTAATCAGTTCAACATTTCTTTTCACTGCTATGCCGACGACACACAGCTTTACATCAGGACTGGATCATCCTCATCATCCCCATCTCCATCTTCACTCACTGCCCTCTCTGCCTGCCTGGAGGAAATAAGGGCATGGATGAATCAGAACTTTCTTCAATTAAACTGCTCCAAGACTGAGGCCATAATGATTGGCACCCCTCACCAGATACAAACATCAACTTTAACAACAATCTCCTTCTCTGGTCAAGACATCCCCCTCTCCACCTCTGTTACAAATCTTGGAATAAAAATGGACTCTCATCTTACATTTGAAACTCACATTAAGCATCTGTTTAAAACTTGCTTCTTCCATCTTCGAAACATCTCCAGACTTCGCCCATCTCTGACTTTTTCCGATGCTGAGAAACTCGTCCATGCCTTTGTCTCCTCCAGGCTCGACTACTGCAACTCCCTGTTTATTGGAATCCCTGGCAAAAACCTTCAGAAACTTCAATATATTCAAAACAGTGCAGCAAGGATTTTATTGAGAGCTCGTAAATTTGAACATATTACACCCATTCTCCATAACCTCCATTGGCTTCCTGTCACCTACAGAATTCAATACAAAACTGCTCTCATTACACATCAATGCTTACATGGAACTTCACCTGACTATCTAAAGGACATTCTTGCACCATATTCATCCACCCGGTCTCTACGATCACAGAACAGTAATCTACTTCACATTCCACGAACCAAATTAAGGACCATGGGAGACAGGGCATTCTGTGTGGCTGCCCCCCGCCTATGGAACTCCCTTCCTGACTGCCTGAGAGCTCCACAGTCACTGGTTGACTTTAAAAGCGGTTTAAAGACTTTTCTTTTTAAGCAAGCCTATTCTGCCCCCGCATGATTTTATCTTTGATCTTGGTTGATAGTATTATTGATTTTACTTGATTTTATCACTTGTTTTATTTATTTATTTATTTATTTATTTTTTAAGCAGGCCTATTCTGCCTCCACATGATTCTGTTTTTAATCTTAGTTAATACCATTATTGATTTTATTTGATTTTATCACTTGTTTTTATTGTTGTAGCACTTTGAGATTTTTATTAATGAAAAGTGCGGTATAAATTGAATTTATTATTATTATTATTATTTATATTTCAGACTAGGGCTGAACGATTTTGGAAAATGATCTAATTTCGATTTTTTTTTCTATAAATTGCGATTGCGATTTAAAATGCGATTATTATTTTTTAATACCTTCAAAGTATTTTTCAACAAACAGAAGCAATAAATCAATCTGTTTTATAATAAACAATGTCAGATTTATTTAAAGCAGAGATTACAATAAAGCAAGCAAATGTATGACTTTTCTTTTCACCATTTGTATGACTTTTCTTTTCACCATTTCTATTTTTTCTTGTTTCATAAACAGAATAGTAAACAAGTTAAGTGAACTTCCTAACTGCTGTCTGAACTTCACATGACAGTTAATAAATATAAAAAATTAGATATAAAAAATTAAACTTACTGGTTTCCAGCCAGCCTAAAAAATAAAGTGCAAAAAACAAAGAATCTGCTTTAACCAACTCGTTCTGGGAATTCAAACTCAGTGAACACAAAATAAACTAGTATCTGTTCTTATTAAGTATTTTAGATGTAAAAACAAAACAACTCTTGGAACAATAATGTAAACATTATAGTCAGTCAGTAACAGCAGGATGCAGAGCTTTGTGAACAGACTCCAGCACCTCAAAATCCTGTCAGGTTATTATAAGGGAGTGTGCATAACAGTCACCTGACAGCACCTGAGAAATGGCTTTGAGCTGCTCTAACGATTTAGTCCTCCTGTCAGTTCCTCCTGTCAGAACTGAACTAGGAAAAAGAGCGTTCAGCTTCGCCGTCCCCTCAGCCTGGAACAACTTACAGAAAGATCTGAAACTATCAACATTCATCTCTCCTGGATCCTTTATGTCAACCGTAGTAGAAAATGTCATCAAGAAACTTGACCATTGCAGATGTTTCTAACCACTACTTATCCAATATACATGTCATTGTTGGTTTTTTTTGTCTGCTTGTTTTGTATATAATGTATATAGAAATCTGTCATATCCTGTTGGTTTTGAACTGTCAACATCTGTTTACTGTGATTGTAGTTTTCTTTATTTTCTTTTTGATAAGTGCAAATGCCTATTGCCAATGTGACGTGTGCTGCTGACCACTTGACCAGGTCACCCTTGTAAAAGAGATCTCGATCTCAATGGGCTCTACCTGGTTAAATAAAGGTGATTGATTGATTGATTGATTGCTCTAACACTTCATTTCTTTGGATCCCCATCTTGTTGGACATTCAGTGATGAGGCTGTGTTCAGAAAGTTTGAGCTCCCTCTTCAGTCATTGCTGCTGCCTTCTTCCAACTGTGGGAGAGACACTCTGTCATCCTTTAGTGCATGTCCTGTAATACAAAATAAAAAAATAAATACACACATTCACATCACGTCCTCCACTTTCACTCACACGCATGCAAAAATTTAAGACCAGAAAAATCTTCTCACTTTGTTAGTTAAAAACAATGTACCGGTACAGGTTTTAGCTTTTCCCAGTTTGACAACGTTAAGTGAATGCAAAACGTGATGACTAAATAGCTTCACATTACTGAACATAATAATTAACATTTTTATTTAAAACGGACAATAAAAAGGATAGTATAATAGTCGTGACATCACGACCAGGTTTGGTAATACGCGT
>JBBPBX010034355.1:0-22619 GCA_038048925.1 Garcialebias charrua
CGTTTGCAGAAAACGTTCACTGAACGTCCAAATGAAACTCCATAAAACGTTCAGAGAACGTCCCCTGAATGTTCAGAAACTGTCCCCCGAACGTTCAGACAACGTCCCCTGAATGTTCAGAAACTGTCCCCCGAACGTTCAGACAACGTCCCCTGAATGTTCAGAAACTGTCCCCTGAACGTTCAGAAACTGTCCCTTCAACGTTCAGACAACACAAACTTTTCAAGTTCCCAATCCACAGTTTTAAATTGAGATTTATTAGTGGAATCATGATGATATGTAGTTGTGCAAATAACTCTTGGCTATGAATTAATTCTACAGTACTAACATTAAAAATAACAGAGTCGAAAGTTATGATAAAAGAATCAGTTTATTACACATAAAGGCATCAGTATCATAATATAAAACAAATCCGTATATGAATAAAAAAAATGCATAACTGGCATCAGTTGTAACAAAATAGGTACAAAAATAGGTACAAAAAGAATCTGTACATGCTATGCATATGAAAAATATAATGCATCTACTTCAAAACTGCGTTGAGGCAAACAAAGCTAGGAACCACATTTGACCATCCATTGTGCAGCAGGAAACATGGTGGAAACCGTTGGTTTAAGGTTTACAAATCACTCCTTACATTTTTCCTTTATCCTCTTTAACATAAATTAAAGGATTAACAGAACAGCATAACACATAAAATGGAAAAGTCCACCTTTGGTACCTTTAAAAAAACAAAAGCTTTAGAATTACATTGGAGGGAGCTTATCAACTGGTGGCAAAACAAAATGTACCAGTACACAAACAAATCTAAAAGTACACAGCTCACATAGCTTTGGTCTGTACTTAACATTAATTTTTTTTTTTTTTATTAACATGCCTTCATTTTTCTTTTGGATTTATAGCTGAACTAGCAACACTGGCAGTAACACAAGAAATATGAAAGCTATATAAAATTACAGTCCCACCACAAATATGTTTAAAAAGTGTGCTGGTCATAATATTTTAAATAAGTTGATTTATTTCAGTAATTCCATTCAAAAAGTGAAACTTTCATTAAACTGATTTCAAGTTTATTTCTTTTAATGCTGATAATTAAAACCAACAACTAATGACAACCCTAAATTTAGTACCTCAGAAAATTAGACTATTACTTGAGATTAATTTAAAAAAATGTTTATAAATGTTGGCCAACTGAGAACTATGAACATGAAATGTACAATATGTACATCTTTGAATACTTAGTTGGGGGTCCTTTTGCAAGGACCATGGTACCATGTTCATACTTTTCAGTTGGCCAACATCTATAAAAATCCTTTTTTTTATTTTTTATCTCAAGTAATGTAATTTTCTGTTACCGGTAATGAATTTAGGCTTTTCATTAGTTGTCAGTTATAATCATCAACATTAAGAATTTTTTTAAAAATATATCAGTCTGTGTGAATGAATATAATATACAAGTTTTACTTTTTGAATGGAATTACTGAAATAAATAAACTTTTTCATATTCTAATTTTATGACCAGCACCTGTATTTGCATCTCTCCCCCCAAAAAATGTGTTCCTCAGTTCTGTGTGAGCCCGTGTCCTCCACTTCTTTGTGGCACATTTTAAATGTCCTGTGTGACCCTCCACCTCCACTTCTTGTGGTGCATTAAATGTCCAGTGTCCACTTCTTTGTGGTGCATTAAATGTCCAGTGTGAAAGCCTCACCTCCACTTCTTTGTGGTGCATTAAATGTCCAGTGTCCACTTCTTTGTGGTGCATTAAATGTCCAGTGTGAAAGCCCCACCTCCACTTCTTTGTGACACGTTTTAATTGTCCAGTGTGAGCGCATGTCCTCTACCCTTTTTGCATGTTTTAAATGCTCTGCAGCATGAGTCCTTATAAAATCCTCTCTTGCCGCAGAATCCCCATTCATGATTCCATCTGCATTTGCAAAAAAACAAACAAAAACAAAAAAGAGTAATTAGTCATATGCAAAGGCAATCTGGAAAATGCACAGTGCCTTGCTGGGGTCTCCCCTATAACTGGATTAATAAATAATAAAAAAAACATCCATCCCAGCAAATGTTGATAGGTGGCTTGTTCACCGTCAGTATCCAAGGAAGAACAATCTGTTGAGCGATCTAGTTCAAGTTCAGAGTTATGTGCAATGTGAACATCCAATTCAGAGGGAAAATCATAAGAATGATTGGCATGATGGTCTGAATGAATACTGCCATGATCATCATCTGAAAAGGACCCATTTACAGGAATATCTACAGTTTCTGGTTCATTGGTGCCATCATCATGAAGAGAGTCAGAACTTTCAAGTGATTCACTGTGTTCACTATGCATGGCAATGACTTCATGCTGAAATGCAGGAGAATTTCTTGAAAAATCTTGAGAATCATCTTGGTCATCATCTAAACACTTAAATTTCCGCTTGGCAGCAAGATGAGTGTCTCCAAAGAGTAGATTTAGGAACAGAATAAATGTTTTTTAGCCATTGTCAATGAGAGTTTTTTAGAAGCCTCAGTTTCAGTTCCTCCACATAGGACAAACAGGTTTAACAATGTCAATAAAAACAGCTTGTTCACATGCAAATGAGGAACATCAGCCTGACGGTCATTAGGGGCCTTGATGACTCACAGGGTGCTCATGCAATAACAGCATTGGGGGATGGGGGGAGGGACAACATTTCAAGTCTGTAGTGAAAAAGGTTAAAAAAGTAATAATAATCTTTCCACTTGAACGTCTTCAAGTTTCTTCACCTTATCCAGCTGAGTGAACTCTTTCGATCTGTATGGTTCAAACCGTTCAGAAGCTTTGTGTTTGCTTTAAACACTCACCGGTCTCAGAGTTTATGTAGTTCTTGTCAGTTGATCTGTTGAGAGTCGCTGCGTAAGTGACCTCCACAACCTGGACGTGTTTGTTTCTCTCTTCCTGTTCGGCGACGTCCACACTAGAAGAGGGATTCAGGCACCGTCATAGGACTCCTAAACCCAAACCCTATGAAACAGAGAGATGGGAATGACGGGGTGAGCTGCGTTCTGTTTTAAAGTTCCGGCAGAACCACAGTCTGACGGTTACAGAACATCTGGAACTGATGTTGAGGAAACAGCTGTTCACTGGAGAAAGTTTTAGCTTTAGAAGCAAAACTCAAATATTTTTGAGGCTAGCTAACTCTGAAATTAAAGTAAAATGTCCGAAGTTGCAGTTCAAAAGCCTTAAACCTGTCTTGGTGTAACTTGGAAGCAGCTTATAAATTTTAATTAATTCAGAATAATTTAATGAGCAAACACAAACCTTCATTATTCAACTGGGGTTAGGAGCATAAGGCCTCAAGCCCTTACCTTTCTTGTTGGTATCTGCTGACCAGGGGATTTGGTTCAAGCATCAAGATCCAGCTGCAGGGTGGTGCTCCTCTGTGTTGAACCAAACAAACTAAAATGGTGGCAATGATGGGAAACCTTCACCACAAGGCATCCTGGGAGAAATCAAAGGGCCAATGAAAGGGCCTCCAACCAACAGTGGGGGTTGTGATTGCCCACCCTCAACTGTCACAGTGTTCAATCAAACCACCAGAACAACAAGGTTTTGCTTCTGGGGGGATAAACAGGAGTTAATGGAAGCCATTTTCTGGCACCAGAGTTTAACTGAGAGAAGTACTGTGGGAGAAAAGAGGGCCCTAAACCCTCTATTAAACATCTAACTAACAGAAGTGTACAATTTTTTATAACAACACAGAAATAGAGATTTGGTGATAAATAATAACAACCATTAAGTTTGTACTATGCTCTTTAAATTAAATCACACCAAACATGTTTTTTCACATTAAATGTCCAGAGTGAACGTTCAGACAACATTCAGACAACATTAGAAGTGCACTTCAAAACAAAAATAGAGATTTGGTGATAATAATTAATGACCATAGTTTTAAAGATTAAAAAACTAAATAAAATTATGCCACTTGTTTTTTTTTTCTCACAGTAAGCAAACATTCAGAAAACGTCAGAAGTGTGCACTTTCATATCAAGACAAAAATAAAGATTTGGTGACAATAACCATAGGTTTTAAACATATAAAAAAAACTGATTAAATGATCACAGCAAACACTTGTTTTTCACAGCAATTAATAGTTTACAGTGCCATCAGAAGGGCAAACTTTTTATAACAAGACAAAAATAGAGATCTGGTGACAATTAACAACCATGTAATTATGGTTATAGATAAAGAACCCATATGAGTGGGGGTCTTGTACGTGGGCCCATTGCTCTGTTGAAGATATAAAGACTGATTAAAGAAGTCACAGCAAACATGATTGTCATGTCAAGTGAATGTTCATAGTGAACGTTCAGACAATGTTCAGACAATGTCAGAAGTGCACACTTTTTGTAACAAAACAAAAATAGAGATTTGGTCATAAATTATAACAACCATTAAAGTGTCAAAGATGTAAGAAATAAGTGAATGAAATTACACCAATTTTTTTTTCTTACAGTGAGTGAACGTTCAGCGTTAACGTTCAGGAAACGTTCAGACAACGTTCAGATAATGTTCAAACAATGTTCAGACAATGTTCAGACAATGTTCAGACAATGTTCAGACAATGTTCAGACAATGTTCAGACAATGTTCAGACAATGTTCAGACAATGTTCAGGCAATGTTCAGACAATGTTCAGACAATGTTCAGACAATGTTCAGACAATGTTCAGATAATGTTCAGGCAATGTTCAGACAATGTTCAGACAATGTCAGAAGTGCACACTTTTTGTAACAAAACAAAAATAGAGATTTGGTCATAAATTATAACAACCATTAAAGTGTAAAAGATGTAAGAACTAATTGAATGAAATTACACCAAAAAAAAATTCGTACAGTGAGTGAAGGTTCAGCGTTAACGTTCAGGGTTAACGTTCAGGCAAAGTTCAGACAAGGTTGGGTCCTGAACATTCGACATTCGACCTTTAGACGACGTTCACTGAACGTCATCTGAACATTTGCTTGCTAGCTGGGTTACAAACCGCATTATTCTATTACAAGGAGAAGGGAAACATTTCCATTAAACATCTCCTAAGTAAACATAAACACCAAGGGGTACCCTTGCGCATGTTGTTACTGTTTGTTTTGGGATAGAGCAATCAAAGCCTTAGGCTCTCAGCCAGTTCCCTTCAAAGGCCAGGCTGAAAGTTGCCACAACTCCGGACGTGGGTGTAGAAGCTGCCCATGTGTCTGAGTCAGCTGGTCCCTGTGAGGAGGCAATTGCCATAGTATCCCTGATAACATTGAGATCAACTCCGGGAACCACGGTTTCTGTGGCCATCTGGGGGCTATTAGGATCAGGGAGAGGGCTCCCTGGCGCACACATTCCAGTGTCGCCTCAATCAGAGGGACAGGTGGAAAGGCATAGTAGAGCACCCTTGCTGGCCAATCATGTGCCAGAGCATCCATTCCCAATGGTGCGTCTGTTTCCCTCAAGGAGAAGTAGAGGTCACACTGTGAGCTAGCTCTGCAAGCGAACAAATCCACAGAGGCTCTCCCAAATCGTGACCAGACCTGTTCCGCAATCCGTGGGTTCAGGCTCCATTCTGATGCCAAGAGAGGCCCTCTTGAGAGGGCATCTGCTCCATAATTTAGATCACCGGGAACATGAGTCGCCCTAAGTGGCAAGATTCTTGGAGCACACCACGTGAGCATCCTCTGCGTCAGTCCGAGGAGGGCCCGGGACATTGTCCCTCCTTCTCTGTTGATGAAGGACACTGTGGTCCTGCTATCTGATTTCACTAGGAGGTGTTGCCCAGTACAGCGGTGGCTCGCCACTAGAGGGCACCAGGGCGCCGCCCTGCCACCCTTCTGGAACCTCTGCAGCTGCTCCACCATTTGAAGACTTAATTTTTTTTATAAAAATGAAATAATAAAATAAAAATATTTCGAAATATATGCATATATGTTTTTAGTTGTGTAGGATAAATATTTTATGAGTAATGATGAGTTATATTGTTTGTTTCAAAAAACATTTTCTGATTGTGACGTACTTCCGGTTTTCTCTGGACAGCTAAACCATTGACTCTGGTTATCAGTTGCACATGCGCAGTTATGTCCCATATTTACAAAACTATTGGAGTGTTCAGGGCGCAGTTTTCGCCGCCCTAGTGCCTGGACTTGTCTAACGTGAACGCTGCGTTTCGGCAGCGTGTTTCCGGTCTTTTTTTTTTCTTTTTTTTTCTGGGATTACAGAGATGTGCAGTGACTGAAGCAGGCTTGCTCAGGTACGTTTTAACTAATTTAAAGCCCTTTATTTAACATCTCTTTGCATTTCTGACTGATATGCCTCTCAGATATTAGATGGCTCTGTGAAAAAGCCTTCAGCTGACTGCAAATGGGAAGTGATGAGTTAGTTTTTTTCTTTGTTTGTTTGCTATCATGCTAGCGCTAGCCGCCTGGTTATTGACTCTGAAGGCTACTTTTATTTAATTTGCTTATAAAAAATGTCAAATATTAATAATTGCATATACTAAATAAATGTCACTGGTGGTGTTATACTATTTCTTAACTCTGTATTGATCTGGAGAATGAAACCAAAGACCTTTGCAAGTAACTAGCTCCTATTAACATTGAATTATTAAGTATTTATACAGATAATAATGTGCCATGGAAGTACCCTGATGCATGCTCAATAATGCTCATGCTAAATAATGACGGTCAGTGTTATGACAGCCTGCAAACTCTCTTGTTATACAGATAAAAAGCACAAATATAACTGTTATCCCTGTGTTTAGTGGGCTGGGCACCACAAGGTTAATAATAAAATAATCATATGTCTAATACTTATGTACTTATGTACTCTAATTCTTAATACTTTTTTTTTCTTCTTCTTTCGGCTTTTCCCTACGTTAGGGGTCACCACAGTGATCTAGTCGCATGAAGATTTGGCAGTTGTTTTTACGCCGGATGCCCTTCCTGACACAACCACAGACCACCGAGCAACCACAGCCCTCTGTGTGGAGTAGAGAGCTGATATCTAGGGTTCCCGGGGGAGCAGATGGTGTGGGTTAAGGGCCTTGCTCAAGGGCCCAGAGTGGGGCAGATGAGGGTGGAGACAGGTGTGACAGCTTCACTTATCCCACCCACATCTTTGATGTTGTCGGTACCGGGGCTTGAACCGGCGATCTTCCGATCACAAGCGCACCTTCTTAAGCTCTGCGCCACCACTCCCACACTTCCTACTAAGTCAGTCTTATTTATCGTATCACATTATATTATAACATTCATATATAATATCAAGTTGTTTTGTTTACTAGGTTGTTGAAATAACATAATCACAGTAAAATAGATCATTTTTCTTCCCCATAAATCAGTTATTTAAAATCTAATCTGGAATCATTCCTCCTTGTTAGACTTCAGTTGACCTGTTTAAGTTGGGCCCAAATTTGTTATTATCTTTTGATTTATTTTTCATTGAAATTTAATTATTTGTTAGTTTATTTTTGGAACTATTAAATTGAATTATTTGGTGGATTTTTGAACACCGTTGTCCTTATTTAAGTCTGGACCCTCACAATTCTATTTATATTATGAACTTGTATTTGTAAAGGGGTTAAAGGGGGGGTCAGTTTAATACTGACCTCCTTTTTACCTTAATTTACTTATTCAGATTGAATAGTAATTTCACGGATTCTCTTCTTTTTCAGTTTATTCAATATTTCTGTGATCTTTATGATGGATAAATAAACAGAGCCATTAAGTGACAATGGACACGTTAACTTAGTTTGATATGTCAAAGAGACACTATCATTTATTTAAAATAAATCAACTAAATTAACACCATTACACTTGATTGACATGATTTCACTTTCTTTCAATTCAAATACGTCAGCACACTTAAATTTAACACAACAGACTTAAATATTGGATGTTAACATATTTAGTCTGTGGGCTCTTTTAGCTTAAAAATATAGTTTCCAGCTTAGGTTGAGAGGGAAAAGAAATAGGAGGAAAGAATTAAGAAGAACATTATCCTGAGCATGAGACCAGAGTGACACTTCCCATCAGACTTCTGCTAAAATCCAGGTACGTTTTGTAAACAGCTCCTTTACCTTTTGACGACAGCCCGGTAAGAGGGAAGACACCAGCCTTCAGATGCACAGAGTCCTTTAGTCTCAGCACGTCCAAAACTGGTTTTAGTTTACGTTTCAACGTCTCCTGGCTTCCGCGTTGGTCATCAGAGAATATGTCAGCTTCAGGCCTCTGACTTCAAGATAAACTTATTCCAGGAGGGAATAAACAAAGTTTTTGAGCTCGGCTTGTTCGAAGTAGACTCATAACAGCCTGTTATCAGTCCTTAGCTGAAGACGCCGGTCGTTAGCTCTTGACCACACGTGTCCAGCTCTTGGGAAAGTTCACATCTCTTTGGAAGTTCCCAGCAACTCTCTGGCGCGTTCTCGCACAGTTTAGAACTTAAAGAGCAGGCACAAAGAGAGGAGTTCACTTGTCTTATCAGAACCCAAGGTTACAGCAGCAGAGGGAAATTGTTTAGGAAAAGACAGAGCAGCTGGAGCCTTGTTCATGAAAAACAACGGATTAAACTGTCTTCTTATTTCTAAACAAAACAGTCGGGTCTCTGTGACCCGCAATTTCACCTTTAACATAGCAGTGAACACAGTTTAACTCTCACAGAATAACACAGCTTAAAAGCACACATCATGAAAATGACAAAAGTTATTCTTTTGATCACATTAGAATAAAATCAAAGATAGAAATAGTCTCTTTTGGTGACTATATTTATCAGATTATAGCTAAATGAATGATTTTGTAGTAAATGTCTTGCTTTACTGAGTGGTCAGTAAAGGTCATCACTGGACAGTTCAAAAGTACACAGGTGTCTTAAAAGTGGACAAGGTCATGTCCACTACATCTCCCCCCTTTTGGAAGCCATCGCCAGTCCTTGGGGATGGGGTCCAACACGAAAGGAAACCTTGAACTGTCTTTGATCTTGAAGTAATCCAGCAAGTGGAAAAGAAAAATCAAAAATTATAATCCCATAAAGTTTTGGAAATTCCATACTGTTCAGAGGTAATCCCATTGCGGAAAGCTTTTAATCCTTTGGAAAACAAAGTCTGTTAACTCTTGGAAAACAAAGTCTGTGATCCCTTGGAAAGCAAAGTCTTATAATCCACAGCGGTAATTCCACAGCAGTAATTCCACAACGATTAGTTTTGTTGATTGATCAGCAACAATTGTTTTCATAATCAGCATGTAGAGGGGATCCCTCGATTGACGCAGAGGAGGCGGCCCTTGGACGAAGGTTGAAGACCAAGCGTTGGAGCTGCAGGTCCCCACATCGAAGGTTGTTGGCTGGTTGGTTTCCAGTCAGTGCCACTCTGGTTCTATGTGTCATGCAATTATGTGGATTTTTAAGGTGGGCTTATGATTGGGATTTTACATTAAGCCTTACCTATATGCACCTGGTATGTAAGCTATCATGGTTTAGATCAGCTACACTTACCAATTAAGGGGTGGATCAATTCTGTAAATTTAGATATAGGGATTTGTACCTATAAAATTTTGGAGGGCTTCTGTAACGAAGGCCTCTAATTCCAAACTATTCCTCCATTCATTACTTAGTTTAGGTTAAACTAAAATAAAAATGAAATATAGTTTGATCTAAATGTCTGTTGTCTTTTAGACGAACGACGTAGGATTTGGTATTCCTAATAAATTTTGAAGTCTATGGCGAGACTCATCAAAATAAATAGACAATCTAGAATAGAAACGATCGAATCGGTTCAATTTAGAAATTATGAGACCAGTGTAGTTTATTGTACCTTAAGTAGCTTTAAACTACATTGACTCTTCGACGATTGAGATTTAACAAAACGAACTGCATGTTGGCATAGTTAAATCCATATCATTCATTAACCCATGTTAATACAAAACCTTTTTGGCTGGGAGTGTTCAGAACCAAAACAATATCTCAACTAATGACAACAGTAATGACTAAACAACAAGGAAACAAACGTTTCACTGCTTCGACACACTCCTGTCGTCAGATTCCAAAGTGCAACACACAAGAAAAACAGGTCTCAACTTTATGACCGAGGTCAAATTAAATCTCGTGGATTTAAACGGTTGTTAAGGTTAGTTTTTTGTTGTGGGTTTTAAGCTTAGCGTTTCTAAGTTCAAATTGGATAATGCGACTTATAGGGTGGGAAATATGGTAGTTTAAACCTGATTAGTTTATTTACTAACTTGTGTTTGGACGACCTTATTATCCCATGAAGTCGGTGAGTTTGTGAGATCTTTGTCTTTTGTGGAGTCATTGAACGCCTTGTAAGGTTTGATCTGATTTCGATGTACCCATTTAGCAATTGGCTCTTTGCGGCCTTTGCTGATTTTGATTTCGTAGACGACTGAGGACACTTTGTCTGTTATCAGATGAGGTCCAGTCCACCTGGGCATTAGTTTGCGGGCGAGAGTTCCGGTCTCGGACCCTCCTTTCCCGGTTGCTGGGGCGAACGTATAGTACCAGACTCTGTCTCCCACTTGGAGTTCATTGTGAGAGGCCTTTTGGTCATAGTACGCCTTACGTCCTTCAGCGGATTTTTCCAGGTTTTTCTGGGCGAAAGCAAAAGTGTTTCTGAGGTGTACATTCAAATCTTTGTCTTTGGCATGGCCTAACATCACCCCCCTTTGGTCATGGGGGACCACGATCACAGGTGAGGACGTCCGTCCATGGGCACAAGTTAGGATGCCACCGTTTAGTTTAAGCTGTTCGCGCAGCTGAGAGAAGACGGTACACAGGAATCGTTTAGGTTTTGGCCAACGTATCTTCTTACGTTTACCTCTTTCCGTGTAATTCAGGTGTGTCACAACCGTCGGCGCAGTCGCAGGTGTGTCTGATTGTACAGACTGCGACGGGTCACTGTCGTTGTGTGTGTCTTCCCACTTCTTGACTGAAGAGGGCTCTTTGAGTCTGTAAAAACTATGTCATTTCTGACTAGTTCTAGACACAAATGTTCCTGAACCAAGGTTTCATCGAAAGCTTGGCTGATAGCCGATTTACCTGTCCCAGGGGACAGTACAGCAACCTCGGTGTGGGGTCCTTGGATCTCCACACCTTTCTCTACCTGTGGTAGGTAATGTGAGTTTGCCCCCTTCTTGTCTGAAGAGGGGTCCTCGTAGTCTGCAACAATGATGTCCAAGTGACTGTCAGCGTTTGGTTGACTGTCATTTTCTGGACTCAGATGCCCTTGAACCAAGGTTTCATTGAAAGCTTGGTTGATTGCCGAATTACCTGTCTCAGAGGACAGTACAGCGTCTTCGGTGTGGGATCCTTGGATCTCAACACCTTTCACTACCTGTGGTAGGCAGTGGTCAGGGAGTGCTGAATGTGTCAGCTCACAGAGGAGGTTCTCTTGTTGGACCGGAGTTTGGTCCAACTTTTGGGTCTCTTCTGACTCACCTGTAGTTGAAGGTTCACTTACCGAGCTCTCGTCCTTGGATGAGCAGTCCCTTGTGTCCTCTGCGGTACCTGCGGTTAGGCAGTCTGTACCACAACGAGGAGGCACTTTTATTGGCAGGGGTTTTCTCACTGTTGCCCACATTTCCTGTTGACCATAATCTATAATCGCTTCAAAACGGTTTATAAAGTCTTGGCCAACCAGAAATGGGAATGAGTCAAGTGTGGACACATACACTGGGTGGTGTAGTGTCGTTTTGCCAATCTGCATGTGAACCATAGCTATGGCTGTTAGGGTTGTTCTCGTCTCTGCGAGACCCTGTAGCTCAATAGCACATTCCTCAAAGGGTATTTGCCCGTCAACACCGTTGGCGGCGGTCCTCAGCTCCTCGAACAGCTTGGCCGACATAATAGTTATATCAGAACTGCCATCCAGGAGGGCTTCACGCTCAAGGACACCTTCCAGTGTGATGGGCAGGTAGGCTTTCTTAGCCACCCCCCTTTGCATAAAGTTACACAGAAACCTCACAGGTCTTTGTCCACGTTTCTGTTCACGTGTGACTCTGGCTGTGTAATCTTGTTTACTGTCAGCATCTTGTTGGCTGTCAGCATCATGACCTTCAGGATGTTGTTGTGTGTCAGCAATTGGTTTGCTGTCAACATCCATGGCAATGTCAGAAGTAGTGTGCGCTGAGTTATTTGTGTGCTCTGAGTCTTTGTGAAAGACAGTGCTACACATCGCTCCAGGTTGGTCAATGTTGATAGTGTCATTATCAATGATAATGCCACTCATTGTAACAGGTTGGTCAAGCACAGTAACATTCAAATCTACTGACAAACTACTTACTTCCTCTGTCTCTTCCGAGCATAGAGGTGTTGGGCCATTGTTTCGGGACATTCGTGACTCTTTGCCTGTTTCGAACTGTTCAGTTCGAGGCGCGGGAGGTGCAGTTCCAAGGCTCGGGGCTGTCTGTTGGGACAACGCATAGTTACATGAGTATAGGTCCCCATCCTTCAATTTCTTTTGAAGTCCACCCGCCGATTGACCTTGGTTTTCACCCATCTGGTACGATCTGAACCATTTTGGTTTCTTTCTCCCGCGGATACCCCCACTTTGTGGTTTGTCAGGTTGAAAGGTCTGTTTCTTTTCGCCTTTGTTAGGAGAGGGAGTTGATGAACTTGTCCCTTCTAGCTCCAGCGAGTGGGAATTGACCGCTTCATTCGGGGACACCTGTAAGGGTGTTTTGGCTTGCATGTTAGCTGCAAAGACATCCGCAGCACACTCTACTATTTCATTCAAAGATGTTGCTTCTAAATCACCCCAGGCCAAGTTCCATGGCAACTTGAATCTAACATCAGGGATTAGATTATCCCTGAAAACAGATTTGAAAAGCGTCTGCTCTTCCAGGTCAGGTTCCATCATGTCACCTATATACGCCTTCAAAATTCTGGAAAAGAAAAAATATGGATGTTCATCGTTTCTCTGCAAGACATTTCGGGCAGCTGAGTAGTCACCACACAATGAGAAAGATTTTTCCTCTGTGCAAGGTGCAGGGGGAGCCAATTCATGGCTCCGGGGTTCCTCTTGGTACCCACTGATGTATGGGTCTTCTAGAGGCGCATACTGTATGAGCCTTGGACGCGTACCGTCTTGAACTTCCATCTTTAACTTGATTTTTTGTGAAAATCAATAAGACAGTTCCAAATTCAATGTGTGCAAATAAATCTTCACTTTTAATGCAGCACTGAGTCAATCAAACTAATCAGCTGTCTGGTTTAAGTGTTTCACTGTGTAATAAGTAATTCTATGCATAGGTACCTTCTTCAGGTTTTACCCTCAAATGAATTGTAAAAGTTAAATGCCTTTTTGCAGTGTTAACTTTAAAATATAACTTATTTTTCAACAACAGTTACTAACTAACCCAAGCATGACGTCCGTTTTACTTACTCAAACACTATTTAAAAGATTCGAAATAAATACATTGTTCACACTAAAATGTACCCAGAATGCTGCTCCATTATGCCTTAAAAAAGATGTATTGCAGTTTGGCTAAACTGTTTTGCTGTATTTTGACAGTCATCAGGAGTGAAAAATGGATTACCTGTTTATTTTAAATATTTTTTATTTAAAATAAACTGGAGGTGTTTGTGTGCTTAGCATAACATGACAGATGGCATTCCAAATAAAAATCAGTGACTGTTATCAATTTGTTGTCTGTTGACATCCTCAAAGTTGTTCTGCTATCTTTGTTTTGATTTTTTGTGAAAATCAAGTCAGCAGATGCTTTCTGTTTATTTTAAATTTTGTATTTAAAATAAACTGGAGTCATTAATTTTACACAGAAAAACGTTAAAAATGCAATTTTTAACTAAAAGTGTACAGTGTACACCAATTCTGTTTAAAATTCAGAGATGTGAAGAGCTTAATGTGGAAATTCTCTGTTCTCCATCATTTTTATAATTTATTTTATTTAATCTGAAAATCAAATAAAAGATGCTTTTTGAGTGTTATTTTAAATCTCTTCAGTATTTAAAATGAGCATCAATTGTTCGTCTGTACCTCTGTTATTCAAAAATTCTTTATTTAAAATAAACAGGATTTTTTGTTTGTGTACAGAACAATTTTAAAGCTGGTAATTTTTACCATAAAAAATGCTGACCTTATGAGGTGTTGAGAGAAAACTCATCTATTAACGTCCAGCAGGGGGCAGCGTCGAGTATGTTATCACGAAGCGACTGAGTTTAAATCAGTACATGGAAAGAAAACAACCTATTAGGGTTAGTTTTCAGTAAGAACGTGATAATTGCTCGAACCGCGTTCTTGTCAGAGACAAGTTTATGTTGCTAGACAGGGTTGATGGCTTCAGATGAGTGTTTAAGTGTGTGTTCGTGTGTGAACGAGTGTGAACCAGCGAGTGTGACCTGTCACGCAAAGTGCGGCACCTGGAAGTGACGACAAAAATGGGCGGGCCAACGCAGCGTGCGTAGCGCGTCACCAGCTTCAGTGCTTGCGAGGCGGAGCTCGCTACAACATACGTGGCGTCAACAAATCAATCACAGCGTCAGTAGTTCATTCTACAAGCATACATGGCGAATGTAGATCCTTACCTTCGACCAATGTCGTGCCGGAAATGACGACAAAGTGGGCTGGTCGCAACGGCGTGCGACGTGATTGACAGCTCACAACAGCGAATCAGCGTTCGCCACAAGAGTGATTGACAGCACACAACAGCGAATCAGCGTTCGCTACAAGAGTGATTCACAGCACTCGTATCATCCAATCACAGCTCATAAACGGACATGAGACACGTCTTCTTAACGTTAGCTTAGCACAACAGAATACAACTTCATAGACTCTTAAAAACAACTCAAACGCTACAATTTAACTTCCCAAAATGCTGAAACATGCGGCGCACATCTAGACAGGCCAACTTAGTTACGCTCAGTAACCCAGCACTGCAGCTGTTGAACAACACGGACTCTCACGGAGTCACTCCAGGTCGGTTCCGGTCCACGTTAGAGGAGCAGAAAACTCGGGTCAGAACCCATTAACCGACACGTTCTAACAGTATATGCTGCTTCGACCTTCTTTAAAATGTAAAAATACCACAACAGCAATCTTGTAGATGTTAAATTAGCTTCCAGGGCAGGCAGTTTGACTCGGCGATCAAACAACAAAGTTCTGTACCGGAGTGTGTGCTTGAACTGGGTCGAAGCCGAACCAGAACTCCCACAGACCACGGCTGACAAAAACTTCACCTGAATGCTTCCAACAGCGCTTGCAGTGTTGAAACGAATAACAATCCCTCAGCCTCAAATGATAAAAACACGCAGAATCTGCCTGCTTTGAACACTTCCAGCCAAAATTATTATCCTCAGAGTTTAAAACTTGGATCCTTTTATGCAAACATGACGTTACAGTTCATGACTGAGACCACAGATTTATCAATAAACTTTTAGAAGCCGATACGAGGCCACCAGATGTAAAGGGGTTAAAGGGGGGGTCAGTTTAATACTGACCTCCTTTTTACCTTAATTAATTTACTTATTCAGATTGAATAGTAAATTCACGGATTCTCTTCTTTTTCAGTTTACCCAATATTTCTGTGATCTTTATGATGGATAAATAAACAGAGCCATTAAGTGACAATGGACACGTTAACTTAGTTTGATATGTCAAAGAGACACTATCATTTATTTAAAATAAATCAACTAAATTAACACCATTACACTTGATTGACATGATTTCACTTTCTTTCAATTCAAATACGTCAGCACACTTGAATTCAACACAACAGACATAAATATTAGATGTTACACATATTTAGTCTGAGGGGCATTTCAGCTTAAAATATAGTTTCCAGCTTAGGTTGAGAGGGAAAAGAAATAGGAGGAAAGATTTAAGAAGAACATTATCCTGAGCATGAGACCAGAGTGACACTTTTCATCCGACTTCTGCTAAAATCCAGGTACGTTTTGTAAACAGCTCCTTTACCTTTTGACGACAGCCCGGTAAGAGGGAAGACACCAGCCTTCAGATGCACAGAGTCCTTTAGTCCCAGCACGTCCAAAACTGGTTTTAGTTTACGTTTCAACGTCTCCTGGCTTCCGCGTTGGTCATCAGAGAATATGTCAGCTTCAGGCCTCTGACTTCAAGATAAACTTATTCCAGGAGGGAATAAACAAAGTTTTGAGCTCGGCTTGTTCGAAGTAGACTCATAACAGCCTGTTATCAGTCCTTAGCTGAAGACGCCGGTCGTTAGCTCTTGACCACACGTGTCCAGCTCTTGGGAAAGTTCACATCTCTTTGGAAGTTCCCAGCAACTCTCTGGCGCGTTCTCGCACAGTTTGAACTTAAAAAGCAGGAACACAGAGAGGAGTTCACTTGCCTTATCATACCCAAGGTTAAAGCCAGAGCAGAGGGAAATGTTTAGGAACAGACAGAGAAAGCTGGAGCCTTGTTCATGAAAAACAACTGATTAAACTGTCTTCTTATTTCTAAACAAAACAGTCGGGTCTCTGTGACCCGATATTTCCCTTTAACACAGCAGTGGACACAGTTTAACTCTCACAGAATAACACAGCTTAAAAAGCACACATCATGAAAATGACAAAAGTTATTCTTTTGATCACATTAGAATAAAATCAAAGATAGAAATAGTCTCTTTTGGTGACTATATTTATCAGATTATAGCTAAATGAATGATTTTGTAGTAAATGTCTTGCTTTACTGAGAGGTCAGTAAAGGTCATCACTGGACAGTTCAAAAGTACACAGGTGTCTTAAAAGTGGACAAGGTCATGTCCACTACATATTACTAAAATAATTATAACAGAATGTGATAGAAGTTGTCCAAAAATTGACTGCAGAACATACCCATTCTCTTTTCACACTGATGCCTCTAAACAAGGTGAAGATGAACCATGTTTTATTAATGATAGTTTTATACAAATGGATACACCTGATATATACAAATAAAAACATGAACAAACTTACTTTACAGTATACAAACATAATTATGCATGCTAAAAGATGGTGTAGTGGCAGGGCTTTTGACTTGGGACCCGAAGGACGCGGGTTCGCGCCTGGCTACTACACACCTTGGGGTGTCTATGAGTGCACACCTAATTCTCCAGCTCCCCGAGTGCTTTCTGGCTGCTCACTGCACCACCTGGTGGTGGTTGGGTTAAATGCAGAGACGAATTTCGTCTGTGTATAGGAAACATACACAGATGACAGACAAAGACATTATTATTATTATTATTATTATTAAAAATTTAACAGTTTATGGCGCCCCCCCCATAAAAAAAATCACCAGCCGCCACTGGCCCAGTAATCAGACCTTTACTGAAGAAGTATTTTAATGACAGGAATACGGCCAACAATTCCAGGAAGTTGATATGTAATCTCGCTTCCTGTTCATTCCAAAAGCCGCAGGCGTTCTGTTTTCTGCAGATCACCCCCCATCCTGTTTTAGAGGCTTTCGTCGTGATGACTACACGAGATGACACCCTTCCCAGCGAGACCCCTTCCGTGAAAACAGACAAATCTCTCCAAGGTTCCAGGGCCTTCAGGCACTCTGAATCTATCCTAACCTTTCCTGCTTGATTAGTCAGGGCGGGTTGTGTCTGTCGGTTTAGCCATACTTGTATGGCCTACATTTTCAGTAATGCGTGTGGCACACAGGGAATGGCTGCCGCCAAGAGGCCTAAAAGGCGTTGGCACGTTTTTACAGGGACCCGTTGATCCAGTTTAAATCTTTCCAGGCAACGGCGAATGGAGGAATGCATATTTTCTGTAACACATTAATAGTGTTGTCATTTTAATGAACAATGCTCTGTACCGGACGGTGTCGATCTGTACTCCCAGAAATACGGTAACCCGTGATGGAGTTAGATTGCTTTTTTGTAAGTTTATGACAAAACCGAGAGACTCCAGGTGAGAGATCACCCTATAGGAGTGTGACTGGGCCTGCATTCTGCTTCCAGCCAGAATCAGCAGGTCATCCAAGTAATTCATGACCCTGAGTCCTTGATTCCTAAGGGGGGTCAGGGCTGCATCCAAACATTTAGTAAATGTACGAGGAGCAGTCTTTAAACCGAAAGGTAAGGCTTTGAACAAAGCGGAGGAACTTTCTGTGTTTCCTTCACACGCCTATGTGGAAATAGGTATCTTTCAAATCCACTGTACATGCGTAGTCTCCTGGTCTCACAGACTGGAGAACTTGCCGCAGTGTAAGCATCTTGAACTTAAAAGTTTTTATTCTCTTATTCAGAGTCCTGAGATCCAGAATCAGTCTCAGAGAATGATCCTTTTTGGGCACCAGGAAGTACTTGCTGTAGTGGCCAGAGCGTAGTTTGCATCCTAAGATCAAACTAATCACTCCCTTTTGCAGCATCGTCAAAACTTCCTCCCTCAGCACGTGTGCATGTGTAAGGTTAATCTTAGATTGCAGTACCCCTGTGAAGTGGGGCGGTCTTCTTGTGAACTGCAACTTGAGCCCATGACATATTGTTATCATGACCCAATCATTTGGTAGACACGCCTTCCAGGCCTGCGCGTGCGCCCTGAGCCTAGACAGCATGCTGAATTGCTGCTCGTCGTGTTTTAGCGCTGGAGGGGTGGCCTTTGACCCCTCTCGCGCTCTCTCGAGCAGGTTGGTCGGCCCAACAGAAGATATTGCGAGATCTGACCGTCTCTGGCAGAACTCGTGAATCTTGCTGTGGTTCATAGTTTGACCACATGGTTTGTGTTTTATAAAAATGGGACTCGAGTCAAGAACCAGGGCAGTTTGTGCTGGAGGAAGGTGGACCTTTGGTTTTCCGGAAGGTCTGACAATGTTAGCCAAAGATGGTGCTGGGCGACAACTATTTCCACCATTGCTCTGCCTTGCGAAATGGCTATTGTCCTCATCATGCGGAGCACGAAGTCAGAGGCACGGCGGACCTCCTCCATGGCCTCCGTTACGGCCTGCTCGTTTTTTGTTACCTGGATATCCTGCAGTTTTTCTGCCAGGTACGCTTGTACCCTGGTTGATGTATTCATTACGCTGGCCGCGAGGCCCTGAGCCTTGTAGCACTTCTCAAGTTGTTTCTCCGAAGCGTGGCAGGCCCTGCTGGGTAGCGCTGGTTTCATCCCCATGGCTGCGGGAGCCAGGTGAGCCGCCAGAGTCTCCTCTATCAGGGGTGCGCTGACGAGGCCCGCTGTCTCCATTCCCGCGACATCAAGGAGTCGGGATAGTGGCAGCGTGATGGGAGCTCCGGGTTCCGTCCAGGAGCGTTTGAGCTCCATGAGGAAGTCCGGAAAAATGGGCATTTTTTGCGACGTTGTCGGCTGCTTCGCATAGAAGTAATTTCCTGCCAGCCTCATAGCCTGTTGGCGAGGCGTGGGGTCTGGCCACGTGACCTGCAGGGCATCCGCCGCCCTATGGCACAGGTCGAACAGAGCAGGGACCGACAAGTCCGGTTCCGGTAGGATTTGCACCAGGTTCTGGGAGGAATCCACACTTTCCCCTGTGCAACCGTATTCGGCGTCTTGGTCAGACACTTCCGGCGTCGAGTCCTCGACGGCAACTGAGGAGTCCAACACATTGTCCTCCCCGACTCGACCGTTGCATTCCAGGTCCACGTTTTCGAGCTCCGGTTCGGGAGCGAGCAGCTTTGTGCGACGTGCGACCTTGAGCGCCGCAGCCTTAGCCATGGATTTAGCCAACGCGTCCGCGCGGCGTTTCCTTACTACCGCCGACATTCGACGGCAGTGGGAGCAGGAGTCGGAGAATTCCAGTGCCTTTCTCGTGTGCAGAATCCCTAGGCAGACAGGACAGGCCTCGTGGGTGTCCGTCGCCGAGAGGGAGTAGCCGTATCCGCTGGGGCAGGGGCGCGAGCGAGGGCTCGACGTCCTGTTGGTTTTCTTCTTCTTTGTCCTCCATTTTCCCTTCTCGGGAGCCATGTCCGGAGACGAGAAGCATCGAAGTTGTTCCTAGTTTCCTTTTGTTCTAAGCCATCCTCTCCGTCATCTTGCTTTTGCTGGTTAGCCTGCTAATGGTTAGCAGGGGGTTGTGACGCAGTTAGCGTCGTCGAGCGAAGCCGCTGCGAAAAGAGAAGAAAACTTTGAGGTAAGTAGAAAAACGCTGGACTAGCTTTCGCCAGCCCAGCAGTACGCAGGAAAATTTCTCTGTACGCTCAGTGTAGGAAGCAAGCTCACCTCAATCGAGCGATGCGACAACAGAGAAGTCCCACGAAGTTCAGGTGTTAAGCAAGGTGAAGGGCAAAAAAGAGAAAGATGGATGGGTGTCAGCGACTTAAATACCCAGAGGGCGGGGCCTCAGGTGCAACGCTGACGCCCTTGCCGTAAAGGCATGAATGTATTCCTTCAGGTAATCGTGCGGGGGCGCAATACCCATAGCATATGTTGCACCGAGAGACCATGACTGAAGGGGAACTGCCTAACGCTGAACTGAAAAACAAACTGAGGCGCAAGTATACAGAGACACTAATTGAACCCAAACATCAAACACCTGGCATGAGACAACAAGTATCAGGTGAGAGTGGAAGAAGCAGGAGCAGGAACCAAGAGACATGAAACCCACACTCACAAACACTGAAGAGAAGAGTGAACACAAGAATCTAAGGAAACAAATGGATAGAATCATAGGACTAAATATGAATCCTGACAACACGTGAAAACATTGGCATCAGCTTGGAGTGAACAGAGCACAAGAACTGGCGGTGACTAAAAGCCTAGGTAATGCACAACCTCGCCAACGGTCACTGCACAGAAAATATAATTAGCACTGATTTTCTACAAGAAGATGACAGGACAGCTGCTTTAGAGCAGCAAGTGTCAAAAGTTGAAGACATCACTGAATCCAGATCAAGAGACAAGTGATCAAGAAGACGGTCCTGCTGAGGATGCTGTTCATATCTTCTTTTAGTTACAGTGTCTAGAGCAGGGGTGCCCATACTTTTTCAGCATGGAGCTCCTTTTAAAATGACCAAGTCAAAATGATCTATAAGGCCCCCGTTTACACAGAACAACCTCTGGTAACATTATTGTTTATTGGGGGGGGGGGGGTAGATAAACAAAAAATGAGCAGTTTTACATGGAAATGCTGTAGTTTCCATGCCAGTTGGGTTGCCAGATAAGAAACTATGAACTATAGTACTGTCACTTTAAAATGATAGTATTTTGACCTGAATTGTCATATGTGTTGAGTAATGATATTCTAAGATGAGCTGTGTGTTGTGTTTATTGAACATGTGCACAGAAAAGGAAGGGGGTGAATGAGACATTTTAAATTTATCTGGCAACCCTGATGCAGGGTTCAGCTACATTCATTGTGCATGCAGCGTCTGCATGACAGTTACATCCAAACTGGTGAATCTACTAACATCTCTTTGGAGCATGGATTTTATTAGTTTTGCTCCTGCATGCTGAAAAAGGGTGAGTAGCACAAATACACTGCTCTCTGCTGTAATGTATACAGCAGTGTTCGTGCCTGTATATTACAGAGTGTCAGTGAACGCACCGCGAGAGAGAGCATGACGTAGGCGCGCAGGTTCGTGTGTGAAAGTAGAAAGTGCAGAGAACGGAGCGGTGGAGGATCGTGCAGCCTGTTACGTGTATTTGTGTAGCTTAAACAATAAAGCAACGTCTGCTACAAACCAGCATGATTATTGAGCGTGCAGAGAAACATCACATTGGCAACAAGGATTGAAAACGGCAGGAAAAAAAAAGAAGAAAAAGGCAGACGGCAGCTCCACTCCGAGAAGCTAAGTACAAGCTAGTCAGCTAACCAGCTAATACCAGTCAAAGGTACACAACCATTTATTGATTTCCCTTTATAAAAGTGAGAACAGAGCCACAAAACTTCCCTAATCAGTTTTTATAAAGATATTTTTTAATAGTGTCACACTATCTGAATTTTTGTCAGTTGCACCTCACCTACTTGAAGGTTTTATGATTGTGAATTTCGCTTCATCAGTCCAAGGTTGTTGGGAAAAAGAGCCTGCTGCGGACCCTGCAGACACTGGGATCAGCACCAGAATGGAAGAATGACGACAACACGGATAGTGACCGAGAGACAGACGTCACTCCATCGCAGAGTAAAAAGAAGAAAAGAAAGAAGAAGAGAAATCGTGGAGAGAAATCAAAGCAGCAAGAAGGTGGAGATGTTCAGAAAGTAAAGGAGGGGAAAACTGTGTCAGAAAAGAAGAACGTAAGCAAACCTGGTTAGTAACCACACGTTCAGTTCTGTGCATCAACGGCATGATAAAATAAACAATTATTTCTATTGAAGTTATTGATTTAGCCAGTATTTAAGTGTCCACACTCTTCACTGTGTCTAACTGTAAAAAAAAAAATCATTTTTTTTTCCAGGAACCCTGAAGACAACCAGCACGTCTGCAGAAGAAACAAAGGAGAAAAACGTCACAGAATCACAAGGGGATGTAAACAAACCGCAGAGCGCAGAGAAACTCAGCAGACGACAGTGGAAGATCAAGATGAAGAACAAGAGAAGATGCAAAAATAAATACCGCCAGGATAAACCAGAGGAGAATGGAAACGAAGCTCAATCAGTTGATGGACAGGAACCGAAAGAAGAAATCCAAATAGATTCACGTAGCAACAATAGTCACTGTGAAAACAATGGTCACGCAGAAGAACAACAAAAGAAAAA
>JBBPBX010034356.1:9880-32676 GCA_038048925.1 Garcialebias charrua
TTAACATTAAACGATAAAACTTAATTATCCCCTATACTGCCCATCATTAATTACTTTTTTTAATCATGTGCTTAAAAAAAAAATCCCTCTCTTTTATCTGTCAGCATTGGCTGTGGTTACACAAAGATAAATGTTAATGTTACATGAACTAAGCAGAGGGGTAATATTAATCTACTGCTGATGGAGAATGTGCAGATGCCCCAAAGTCACCCAGCACATTTCACACCTGCTTCATGGGTATTTGTCTAAACAAGAATGTTCAATGTCTCTGTTGGTGAATGTGGTATGACACACTTTCCATCCACAAACTTTTAAAATAAGGTTGAGATTTCACATTCCTGTCCTTGCTCTTTTCCACAGATTTGGAAGAACACGACCCAAGTCACCTTCAGTGGTGAGTTGTCTCCAAACCTAACCCAGCCATCCATTTTGATCTGAAAGTATGGTAACCCTGTAAAAAAATGTTTTTTTACATTTTTGAAAAAATTAGACAGGTTAATTTGAAATATGTTTAAAAATGATTGACTGTTTTCACTTCTTATTTTAAAATTTAATGTTTCTATTTATAAAACATTTAGGCTTAGAAATATTGTTGGTTTTTATTTCACTCCCAGATGTATCACAAAAAATGGAGACGACTAAATGCACATTTACGTGCATTGGTGGAGTCTAGTGACTCAGAAGAGAATCCAGACCCATCAGAAGAGAATCCAGGTCCCTCAAATGAGAACCCGAACTTTCTTTTGCTGATAGCCCAATAGACATACAGATACACAACCAACCTGATACAGGAGAAGATGACTATCAAGATAATAATAATAATGAATTCAATTTATAACGCACTTTTCATTAGTGAAAATCTCAAAGTGCTACGCACATTGAATGCTACACACATTCATACACCGGTAGCGGCAGACTACCATGCAAGGTGCTTTCCAGTCCTACCGGGAGCAACTTGGGGTTAAGTGTCTTGCCCAAGGACACAACGACACATGGTGTGGGGAACCGGGATTTGAACCACCAACCTTCCGATCGGGGGATGACTGCCATTACCACTACGCCATGGCCGCCCCATGATTGCCTCCTGCCAAACAGTGATAGTGAAAGTATGTAGAAATTGGAACTTTGTCCGAGGAGGAACCAAGTGATCTGAGAAGTGATTTGGTTAAATGGGCTGTAAAGAATAAGGTGACACGCACATCAGTAGATGAGCTGCTATTGGTGCTACGCAAACATGGACACCGGCTACCAAAAGATGCCAGAACCCTGTTAGGAAATCCCAGTGAAATAGACGTCACAGATCTATGTGGTGGCCAGTTCCTCTACTTTGGTGTGGAGACGGGACTTCTGAAAATGTGCTCACAGTATCCCAATTTTTTTTCAACAGAAAATGAGATACAGCTAAATTTCAATGTAGATGGTGTACCATTATTTAAATCATCAAATGTACAAATTTTGCCCATTCTCTGCAGTGTGAAAAAGTTAGAGCCGTTTATTGTTGCATTATTTTGTGGAACTGCAAAGCCAAACAGTGAGCCAAAGCCAGCCAAAGCCAGGCAGCATCAGGCCTCAGTGTAAAAAAACCTTGGCCTTATCGGAAAAGCAAGACAAAACAGAGCTGTCCCAGGCTCTCTCAGAGCTGCAAACTCAAGAACTCCCAGAAAACCTCTTCTGCAATAATTATGAATCAACCTGACTTCGTGGTCGCATCCCTGAAGGTGGTACCGTTTGCATCAGACATTAGAACGTAACCAACTTTGTTATGCACACGGAAAGGCCTCGTATGATAAGACACACCAATTCTCTGTTTTAACGTTATGGCTGCAATGATCAAAAAGTATGAAATACAAAACTGCATCTGACAATCGGTCACAAAATTTCCTTCACAGGTATAGTTTGTTCAAAATATGACTACTGTCTTACAGCATGTATATTTTTTTATTTATTTTAGGTCAAAAAGCTACCAAGAAGTCTAGAAATGTTTTTCCTTGTGAGGGTATGTTAATTTTTTTTTCACCACTGATTAATTTTGGGGTATACCACATCAAAAGAAGATAGTTATACCTTGGTGGTGGGTCATGTCACACAAGGTGGGCTGACAATTCTAGAATCATTGGAGATATGCAATTGTTCACTTACACTTTTTGTTACATGTTTCACAATAAAAAATAAGCCACATCCTGCACATAATAAGCTAATCCATGTAACTTTTATTTCTTTTTTTAAGAACAAATCTATGTAGTATTTCAATCACCACCATATCAGTAACAGGCTAATTACTTACTATAGATGTAAAATCACTTTTATTTTAATTTATTTTTTACTGTTGACTGTTTTATTATAGATGACTTTGCTCTTCCAACTCCTCCTAAAAGGATGAATGCACAGTCAGGTAAATATTGCACAACTATCATCTTGGGGTACTTGGAAACCTTGTGTAAAGTAATTTACATTTTTGACATATTAACACTTATGTTTAAACCCTCTAAAATGCAGAAAGAACCCCGATGGACATCCCTTCAAGCACTCAATCTCAAATCTTGGGATGCAATGGTAGCAGGAGTCCCTCTGAGTCTCTTTCTAATGATCAAAGGTATTTAATTTAAATATGATCAAAATTAGAGATGTAACAATTCATCTAACTCACGATGCGATGTGTACCAATTTTGCTGTTGCATGCTTTAAACAGATCAGTCAGACCTGGCCAAGACAGTCCCTTTCTCAGAGGCGGCGTTGGAGGTCGAGGTCTTCCTCTCGTGGACAAAGGTAAATTGTTATCAAAAGTATAATATTGATAACCTGGATTATTCTGATAATTCAAACATTTCCAGAAATGTAGATTAATTTATCTTTTTAATTACAATAATGCATTATTATTTGAATGTTAATGAGAAATTGGTGTTATTATTTTTTAAAGAATAAACCTAACATAGTATTTGGATATTAAAGTTTTCAAGGTGGAAAGAAACAAAATCTTTGCAGGTTGCTGGAAATATCTTACTCAAAATCATTTTTTTAATTGATACATTTTTTCCCATGGTTCTACACTAACTTCTTGCACTGATTGCACTGGTGTTTCTAAACTTTTTTTTGGTTCACCAGCACAGTTAGTGCACCCAAATTTTCAACCGCGTCATATTTAACATGATAGTTTTACAGGTTCTCTCTTTATTTTATTTATTTATCTGGCTTATATTCCACAATCTTAAAATATGATTCATCATGCCAACAGAAATATGTCTTTGTGTTTCAGGAAAAACAGGACCTCAAAGCCCCCAGGAAAACTCTCCCTCTCCTGTCCAATTCTGATTGTGTGTTCGTCCAACTGCCTGCTCACGGTAGGAGATGTGCCCATCACAACATTTCCCAAAGACATTTTATGTTTAAACATTTGAAGTTGTAGTGGCTCCCTCATTTTTCATGGTGCCCAGTAGTATACTCTCCATTTTTCATAGCAAAAATTGTTTTTATTTTGTTGAGGGTGTTTTATATTATTTTTTAAAAATATAATCAAGTGTTAACTACAGTTGTAATTGGGAGTAGTAGTTGTTGCATTGCTGCTGAAACCATAAAATAAATGTGTTGAAGTTAAAGAATACCTTTCATTTTTTGACATTACAGAAAATGTTTGAATGTTTTGACAAGACGTATGTTATTACGTTTGTTGGTTAAATTTGATAACGGGTTGGAGAAAATCTAATGTTGCGAAAGCATGCTTGTCAGGATTTCTTAAATATAAGTTTTCTTAAAATACAATTTCTAATCTTATTTTAGGTAGGCTTTGAAACATCTGTAGAACTAAAAATGAGTAAAAGTTTTAGGGGATGTATACTAATTTTAAGCATCACACGCTTACTTTAAGACAAAGCCCACCCAAAATTGTAGTAAAATATTGCTAAGAATGAGATTTTTGCAGCTAGGTTTAAGATTGTTTATCTTGTAAAATGATCAAATGTCTTATTTTTAGAAATAGTGTCAAGAAAATTTTCACTTGTTTCCAGATCTTTTTGCTTATTTCAATAAAAAAAACACTAATTTTAAGTTGTTTTAAACTTGTTTTCAGAGTAGACTTTTCTCCAGTGTACTACTTTTGAGCATCAGAATCTTATTATAAGACACGAAAAGCTCACAATTGTAGTAAAATATTGCTCAAAATTAGATTTTTGTAGCTAGTTTCAAGATTCTGCCTATCTTGTTTGACTTGAACAAAATGTTGTCACGATCTGGTGCGGTGTTGGTGAACCCGGAGATGCAGACAGGCAGAACACTCGGAGGCACGAGTTGAAAATTAATAAATCATTTAATATGTTGTGAACACAAACTCATAAACAACTAAGACAGGGCAGTACTCACGACTCTTAGAATTAGGTTGTGGCACAAGCATGGACACGACACACCAGGTGGATCGACGAATGACCCGACACTCAAACCCACACCCACACAAACTAATATATGCACCGTCATTACCCAAAACCCAAAACACCTGAGAATGTAGCAGTCCAGTAATTACCCAAAACCCAAAACACCTGAGGAATGGCCCACCATCCTGACAGTACCCCCACCCCACAGACGCCCCATGGCGTCCCAAAGAAACCCCCCAAAAGAACAAGGGCGGGCGGAGGGAGGCAACAGGCACCATAAGCTAGTTCAGGAGGACGTCCAGGAGGCCGCCCATCACCACCCGCCAGAACCGGAGGACGTCTAGGAGACCGCCCATCGTGCTGCGTCACGTCGGGCGGGTGACGGGGAGGCCGTCCATTCTGCAGCGCCACCTCCGGAGGACGTCCAGGAGGCCGACCATCACCACCAGCCAGGTCCGGAGGACGTCCAGGAGGCCGGTCATCACCGGCAGGCACCGCGACCCCAAGGAAGGCAACGGCAGGAACCAAGACGTCGACGGCCAGGACACGTTCAGAGTAGGCGGCAAACGTCCCCCGTCGACCGGAACACTGCCGTCGTCGGTCGAAACACCATCATCGTCGGCCGGAACACCATCATCGTCGGCCGGAACACCATCATCATCGGCCTGAACACATCATCATCGGCCGGAACACCATCATCGTCGGCCGGAACATCATCATCGGACGGAACACCACCATCGTCGGTCGGAACGAAGACCCCGACAGCAAGGACTTGGTCGGCCGGTCTCGAGTCGTCGATGGCAGAACCACGATCGTCATCGACCACCGAGACAACCCCAAGCGTAGGGACGTCGAGCGGCAAGACATCGTCTGCGTTGTCGAGACCCTCGTCATCGAGACCCTCGTCGTGGGGACCCTCGTCGACGTCGAACGGCGAGACGTCTGCTTCGTGGGGACCCTCGTTGACTTCGAACGGCGAGATGTCTGCTTCGTGGGGACCCTCGTCGACTTCGAACGGCGAGACGTCTGCTTCGTGGGGACCCTCGTCGACTTCGAACGACGAGACGTCTGCTTCGTGAGGACCCTCGTCGTCAGGACCCTCGAGACCCTCGTCGTCGAGACCCTCGTCGTCGGGACCCCCGTCGTCAGGACCCTCGAGACCCTCGTCGTTGAGACCCTCGTCGTCGGGACCCTCGTCGTCGGGACCCTCTTTGTGAGGACCCTCGTCGAGTGGCGAGACGTCTTCAGGACCCTCGTCGTCAGGACCCTCGTCGTCAGGACCCTCGTCGTCAGGACCCTTGTCATCGTCGAGCGGCGAGATCCCTTCAGGGTCCTCAGCGGTGACTGCAGTAACAGCAGTCTCAGAAGACCATGGTCCCACTACAGGTTCTGGACAACCTGCAGACTCTGGAACGCCTGAGGCAGGTCCTCGTCTAGGCGCTGGCACTGGTCTCTGTCTGGGCGCTGGCACTGGTCTCTGTCTGGGCGCTGGCACTGGTCTCTGTCTGGGCGCTGGCATTGGTCTCTGTCTTGGCGCTGGCACGGGAACCAGTCTGGGCGCTGGTGTAGACAGGGCAACGCCCTCTGCTGGTGTAGACAGGGCAGCACCCTCTGCTGGTGTAGACAGGGCAGCACCCTCTGCTGGTGTAGACAGGGCGGCGAACAACAGCATGGACTCATCCCTCAAAGTCTTAACCCAAGTCAGTATTTGTGTGCGACCTGGATCTGGTAGCAAACAGGAATTGGCAATGATTATTTCTTCTGCAAGGGAAAAAGACCTGATTTTATGTTGTGGGTCCACACTACTGAGGGCAGCCTGAAGCAGTCTCTCAATCTGCTGGATAACGAGAGTGGCCTCCTGCATCTGTACAACAGCGACCCCTGGGGTTGATGAGTGCTCTGTGCATTCGTCCTCAGAGTGGGAGCTCACACACTTCTCCTTCCGTGAAGGTTTTGCTGGAGGAGGCTTCCTTGGGTCCTCAGCTGCGTGTCGTGCAGGATCCATCTCTGTGTGTCCTGCAGACGTGTGAACTGGGACCACATACCCCCCCTTCATCGAACGTCTTCCCGGAGACGTCACAGGGCATGGGGCCAGGCACCCCTCCCCCAACGAAATCCTCCTTGGCGCTGCTGACAGCGTGGGAAGTGGGGCAGTAGGCGGGGCGGGCAGAAACCCGGAAACGTTCAACGTCTTCGGTCGCCGCTTCCTCCCGCGACTACGCGGTGCTGGAGCTGGACCGGACCAGTCCTCAGAAACGGACCACAAAGCCAATGCAGGCGAAGGAGGGCAGAAAAAAACCCATTTCAGAGTGGTCGCCTCCGCGTTTCCTCCGCGCTCGCTCCTCCAGTAAAAGGGGAGAAGGCAGGATTTCCGGTCCGGATTTGTAACTCCAACCAGATTCTGTCTGAAATCCGCTGACTCGAATGGCGGCTGCTTCCTTCTGAGCTGTAGCCGTCATTTTCTGCTCACGAGTGCCTTGGATCATCTGTCTGCGGGGGGTTCCGGTTATGGTCGGGTCATTTCTGTCACGATCTGGTGCGGTGTTGGTGAACCCGGAGATGCAGACAGGCAGAACACTCGGAGGCACGAGTTGAAAATTAATAAATCATTTAATATGTTGTGAACACAAACTCATAAACAACTAAGACAGGGCAGTACTCACGACTCTTAGAATTAGGTTGTGGCACAAGCATGGACACGACACACCAGGTAGATCGACGAATGACCCGACACTCAAACCCACACCCACACAAACTAATATATGCACCGTCATTACCCAAAACCCAAAACACCTGAGAATGCAGCAGTCCAGTAATTACCCAAAACCCCTGAGGAATGGCCCACCATCCTGACAAATGTCTTATTTTAAGAAATCTTGTCAAGTGAATTTTCACTTGTTCCATTGGCAGATTTTTTTGCTTATTTCAAGCCAAAAAATTCTTATTTAAATTTTTTTTCTTATTATTTTTAGAGTGGCATTTTTTCCAGTGAAGGAACAAAAACCCATCAAAAAATCTCTCCAAACGTGGATATCCTAACTGGGCCTTTGTCAAGTCAGCAAGGAAATCTACAAAACAGAAAAATAAACAGAAAAAAGAGAACAGACGAAAAAACATTGTCATCCCTTATGTGGCTGGAGTATCAGAGAATTTCAGAAGAATTTTCAACAAACACAACATCCCAGTACATTTCAAACCCAGCAGGACTCTCAGACAGAGGCTGGTCCATCCTAAGGACAAAACACCTACACACAAACAGAGTGGTATAGTAGTGTACGCGGTCCAGTGCAACGAGGACTGTCCAGACCTCTACATTGGGGAAACTAAACAGCCTCTTCACAGACGAATGTCCCAACATAGGAGAGCCACCTCTTCTGGACAAAACTCAGCTGTTCACCTCCACCTCACAGACAAAGGACACTCATTTGAGGACCAGAATGTACATATTTTGGACTGAGAAGACAAGCGGTTTGAGAGGGGTGTGAAGGAAGCTGTTTATATTGAGATAAACCTTCTCTTAACAGAGGAGGAGGTATCAGATTCCAACTTTCAAAAATGTATAATGCAAAGGAGGGTGGAGAAGTAAAATAGTGGCCCATCTTTGACGCGCTTCACTGGATTATTTTCGCTTCGTCCGTGTCCGACCGGAAGTGGTCCGTTCATCAAAAACGCTCCGCCGGACTTTTTGCTGCCTCATCTCCGTAAGTTAAATAAAACTATAAACTACGTCTCATACCAACATTAAGGCAGCTAACAAGTTATACTCCACTTAAAGCGGTAAGTCAGCTCAAATACAAACACGATGCTAACGTTAGCTCGTATTTTTTTCTTAGGCAAACGACTTGAAATGGCTAACGTTAGCCAGGCTCCACGGTGTTCACCACAGCGTCCAAGAGAAATACATTGGTGCAACTGAATGAAGAGTGACACAGAACGATTACAGCATATGTTGTGAAAAGGTTGCATTCTTTTTCAGATGTGGAATCACCAATGTTTAGGTTAGTTAGACAATAACAACTGTCCAACTAACGTTACAGTAACAGGGACATGTTTGTTTATATGTTTGCAAGGACATGCTGAAAACCATCAACCCAAGTACACACCACGTACCATGGACCACTTGTCAAGTAAGTTAATCCCACCTTGTTATAAGGTGAAGAAGAGCTGTTCTGCACTTTAAACAAAAGATGGATGATGTGTCTGGGAGCAGATCGAGAGAAAGCTGATGGAGCAGGTGAAGTGTCATTCATGCTCAACTGTCCTTTCTGCTATTAAAATATGAAATCTAAATCCTAGTGCTGTAATATTCTTTGTGGTCAACAGAGGAATACTGTGGAGATGATGGGGTCACCATGCAGTCTGAAGAAAGTCCTAAGAGTGAAGATGAGGATAATTTTGTTTGATATTCTGCAGCAGGTTAGCCCATCAGTAACGTGACTGCAGCATCAGACACTTGACATGTGGAAATGTGTTTCCATGAGACACCCTGATGCATGCTCAATAATCCAGGTAGAAAAATCTAAAAAAAAGCTTAGTCTGGTCCTCTGGACATTAAATTTTTTTTTTTTTTTAAATTGTAGAAACGTTTCGTCTTTCATCCGAAAGACTTCCTCAGTCTGAGGTGCTGTGTTCAGCTCAGTCTTATAAATGTTATGTTTACTTTTTTTATACTAGAGGTGTTTCCATGAGGTTTTCAAACATCTTGTGAAAGTGTATCCCTGCGAAAAGAAAATTCATAACATATTGAAGTTCATAAGTTTGATATTTATATACTGGTTGAAAATAGCCCTGTGAGAATTCTTAGTAAATTTAAGAAAAAGGAAAAAATTCATAGCATTAAAATTAAAATAGAAGTTCAAATTATTTCATCCTGAAAGAACTCTGGCTAACTACTGTAGCTCTTTTATAACATGGAGTTAAACTCATAGCAGTCTACTCATATAAATAGTGTTAACATATTATTTTTATATTAAAGTTTCTGTTAACTTATTTTTATATTTGATTGTTTCTGTTCAGTGCCTTGAGACGACTTCTGTTGTGACTTGGCACTATACAGTATAAATAAACTGAATTGAATTGACATGTCTTTTATTAACCACGCCTACAAAAAGAATTGGAATCGAGAATCGAAAAGAATCGGAATCAAAACGAAGAATCGGAATCAGAACCGGAATCGCTCAAATTCAAACGATGCCCAACCCTACTTGTAATATAGTAATTTATTATACAACTAGCATTTTTCTAAACAAGGTAAATATCCCACTCTTTTTATCCCTTTTTTTGTGCAGATTATGACAATTAATTAATGTATTTATTATTTCATTTTATGCTTATGTTCATTAAATGTTTAGTGTTTTAGTGTTGGTGTAAATGTTCATACTTTTATACTACTATGCAAAAACTCAGGACAGTGTTACACTTTTACTATTTTATGCTTATGTTTATTAAATGTTTCAGTGTTTTAGTGTTTAAATGGTTACTGTTGCACCGAGGGACTGAGAAACACAATTTCAATCCTGTGTATGTCCTGTACATATTGCAGTTCTGACAATAAAGTTGACTTTGACTTTAATCTCTCTATAGAGTTATGCCCGTATGCATACATACATATATTATCCGTTGTTTCGATGTTGCTGCAGATGACATTGTCATTCCAGGAGTGCCCTCAGATCTGCCTCTGTGATTTCTGTCTATCTCAGTTTACCCCCATGTCTGCTCCCCTTTGCCGTCTGCGCCGTCATGTGGTTAATTCTCTCTAGTTTATCCTCCTTCACCTTAATGCCCATCTCCTTCAGCATAGGCGCCGCTTCTTCCACTGTGCTGAATATCTTTGTTCCCTCGTCCAGAAAGACTTTAATTTGGGCCGGATAGGGCCGGATTTTCATTAATGAAAAGTGTGTTATAAATTGAATTCATTATTATTATTATTGATGTAGCCCAGTGGATAAACTGAGGTTTCTACAAGGTAACAATGAGGTTAATAGAAGTCTTACATAATTAAAGACAAGACACAAATATATTAAAAGTAAACATTTATTTACTAATGCATAACATTGATGACAGTTATGGGTTTCATATTCTTGTTTCTGAAAGAAATACACTTGTATTTTCCTTTACTTTAATATTTAAATAATATTAAGGGTAAATATAGTTACTAAGTAAATAAAACTGTATTTTGTAAACCAATTGAGCATTATTTTATGTATATATTGCATGTGGAAGAAGTATTAGTTTGACGTAAGCTGCACTGTGTATTTATTTGGTTTTGCCACCTGATTGGTCACTAAGACTGCTTGTCCAGGGGTGAGCCATCTGATTGGTCACTGGGACTGCTCGTCCAGTAGTTGAGCCACCTGATTGGTCACTGGGACTGCTCGTCCAGTGCGTGACTCGTGATTGGTGAAGAGGGAAGAAAAAAGGCGGGACGAATGGGTTGATGCAAAACCGAGGAGAGACGAGCGGAGGAAAAAGGAGAAAATACAGACTCAAGAGGGAGAAAGTTGGACAAAACGCCTTGGTGAGGACAAAATTAAGACAAAGTTGGAGGAGCTTGGTTGACGCGAAGGGAGGGACGAGAGGATACAGACGCAAATAGTCCTGGCGAGCTTTGAGTTGAGGAGCTTCAGTTTTGCGGGCTCTGCTGCTGCGTTCAATGGACGTGGGAGAAGAAGAGGACGAGTGAATTGCAACGTTCTCAAAATTTCCTCTGGGATTTAAAAACTCTGGGTTTTTGTGAGTAATAAATTGACTGGGTTACATTTTGTACAGGACTGTGTATATTGATGTACATGGACATTTACTGTTGTTCTTTGGTGAAAAAAAAAAAGAGACCTGTAATATTCCTTTTGTTCTGCCTTATGTGAAGAGGTATTTTGTTTAAATTTTAAGAGTTTTCCGGCTATAAAGTTTATGGTGATGACTAGTTAAACTTCCTGTCACTCACTATTAGGTTATTTAGTTTAATAAATTAAGGCTGAATCATTTTGCCTCAAATTATCCTGTTTCTCTGGGTCCTATTTGTATTAAACTAGGTCATTGGTGCTGCACACCGATTGGGGTACCAGATTGATACCGAACCCAAGCACCCTCCATTTTAGATTTTCAGCATAAAGTGTGCAGAGGTGCTACATTATTATTATTGTTATTATTATTATTATTATTACATTCCTCTCCTTCAGCTGTTTGATGACTTCCCTGGCCTGCTTCCTTTTCTTTTGGACCTCCGTTGTATGGTCTTGGTTGAAATAAACAGTCTGTCCTTTATAGCAGATCTTCTGTTTCCATGCCTCTTTTATCACCTGTTCCTTCACCTTATAATCCAAAAAACATACAAGAATACCCTGATGCAGGCTCAATGCAAAGAATTGCTCTCCCCCCCGAGAGCTATTCTTGTACGTTTTTTGGACCGTGGTGTCCTTTGGTTTATTCATCAATGAGCGGTGCGCTCTTTCAATACACAATTCCACCCCCGTCTGTAATTTGTATCTGGGATTTAATAAATTGTGCTATGAAACTAACGGTGGCGTTTTTTTCCGCACCCTTGGGAATGCCATGAATTCTTATATTGTTGCGTCTCATCCTCGACTCCAAGTTATTGCATTTCTCTGATAGTTTGGTCGTTTCCCAGAGCAGAAATGTCACCGCCCGCTCCATCCGCGTTGTCTTGTCTTCATTCTTTCCCAGTCTTTCCTCCATGTGGGCTACCCTCTGCTCCAGGGATGTTGTCCTGACCATGAGCTCCCCAACACTCGCTTTGAGTCTAGCCAGTGCTCTCTTGTTATCTCCTACCACTTCCGCGTGTTCTTTTCGCAGCCCCTGCAGCTCGACAAGTAAGGCCAAGTCATGGTCCTCATTCGACGGCTCCAATCCAAGTGTTCTGCTTCATGGCTGTGTTCTTTCGCTGTTCTGGTACTCTTTTTCTTTTGCATCTTTCTCTTCCGTATTCTTTCCTTTTTTAACCATATTTTCTATGGATGTTCAATATCACTTTAAGAGTTAGTTTTCTTTATGTTCTACTGTTTTTACCTTATTTTAATGCTAGTTTTAGTCATGTTCTTCAGAGCAGCCTTTCCTCCTGCCTTTTACATGGCACCACCGGAAGTTCCTGCACCCTCTTTTTAGTGTGTGTGTATGTGAAATGTAAAACTCACTTAGTGAATACCCTTTTTAGTGTATGAATAAAAGCTAAACACGAAGGGTGATTATAAAATGCATGTAATGTAAAAATAGTATGATACTATGATGATTATAAAAGGAAAATGTGTGATGTTTGACTTATAAGGTGTAAAATGATATGTGTTACAAACAGAGGGTGGAATGGCTGACATGAACAATTGAACAGGAAACAGAATGGTTACGCATGGACATGTCTCCTCAAATTCTGAGAATTACGGACTTTCCGAGAAGAACAGGATGTCTCCTCAAATTCTGAGAATTAGGGACTTTCAAAGAATAACAGGAGGTCTCCTCAAATTCTGAGAATTAGGGACGTTCCGAAAACTAGGAAACAGTCTCATAAGACAAAACAGAGGGCAAATCAGGAGGCCACACCATGACAGCATTATTGTAAAATGACACATGGAGACTTGTACGAGTAGGGGGAACCAATCAGGACGTTACACCAGGGAGCAAAGGGGTAAGATGATTCAGTTAAACTCGCTCAGACTGGTTTTAGCCAGTTGACACCCTATATAAGTTGTGTTTCAGCTTCAAGCGGGGCTGAAGAAGACCAGTGTCGACGTGAGTAGAGCAACACTGAACTGACTTCAAGAGGCTACTGGGGAGAATTGGGCAGCCGAAGAATAATTCTTGTTTTTAATCAAGATAAGCGCTTTTTATTTTTCACTTCAGCCTGGACTGATTGCCAGACCATACCTTTTTGAATCAGGACTGCTCTTGAAACCAAAGGGTGAATTCCCTCAATGCTCAGGAAGAAAAACCATCACTTACCTAACCAAACAGGTCCACGGACTGAAATGGTAAGCGACACCCTGATATTGCTCTAAATAAAATTTTATACAAGATAATAGCGTTTATCTTATCAGCAAGTCTTCTTCTTTCGGCTTTTCCCTTTTCAGGGGTCGCCACAGCGAGTCATCCTCCTCCACTTCACTCTGTCCTCTGCATCCTCTGTCCTCACTCCAACTACCTCCATGTCCTCTCTAACTGCATCCATATATCTCCTCTTTGGCCTCCCTCTTTGTCTTTTTCCTGGCAGCTGCATTTCTAACATCCTTCTACCAATATACCCACTGTCCCTCCTCTGGACATGTCCAAACCATCTCAGTCTGGTCTCCCTAACTTTATCTCCCAGTTGTTCAACCTGTGCTGTACCTCTGATGATCTCATTCCTGATCTTATCCATCCTTGTCACTCCTAAAGAGAACCTTAGCATCTTCATTTCTGCCACTTCCAGTTCTTTCTCTTGCCTTTTTGTCAGTGACACTGTTTCCAGACCATACAATATAGCTTGGTCTCACCACTGTCTTGTAAACTTTTCCTTTGACCTTTGCTGACAACTTTTTGTTACAAATCACTCCTGAAACTTTTCTCCATCCACTTCATCCTAAATTGACTCTCTTTTTCACTTTTTTACCACATTTCCCATTTTCCTGGACAGTAGACCCAAAGTACTTGAAGTCCTACACCTTTGTGACCTCTGCTCCTTGTAGCCTCACTGTTCCACTGGCTGTCCTCTCATTCACACACATACTCTGTCTCACTACGGCTGACTTTCATTCCTCATCTTTCAAGTGCATACCTCCACCTCTCCAAGTTCTCTCCCACCTGTTCTCACCACAAATCACAATGTCATCTGCAAACATCATAGTCCATGGGGATTCCTGCCTGACCTCATCTGTTAGTCGGTCCATCACCAGAGCAAACAAGAAGGGGCTCAGAGCCGATCCTTGATGCAATCCCACCTCCACCTTGAAGCTATCTGTCACTCCTACAGCACATCTCACCACTGTCCTGCTGTCCTCATACATGTCCTGTACCAGTCTAACATACTTTTCTGCCACTCCAGATTTCCTCATGCAATACCACACCTCCTCTCTTGGCACCCTGTCATATGCTTTTTCTAAATCCACAAACACACAATGGAGTTCTTTCTGACCCTCTCTGTACTTCTCTATCAACATCCTCAAAGCAAAGATGGCATCTGTGGTGCTCTTTCTTGGCATGAAACCATACTGCTGCTCACAAATAGTCCCCTCTTATCTAAGTCTTGCTTCCATAACTCTCTCCTAGATCTTCATCGTGTGGCTCATTAACTTAATTCCCCTGTAGTTGCTACAACATTGTACATCACCCTTGTTCTTAAAAATGGGCACCAGCACACTTCTTCTCCATTCCTCAGGCATTTTCTCACCCTCAAATATTCCATTAAATATTTGAGTCAAAAACCTCACTGCCATCTCTCCAAGACATTTCCAAACCTCCACTGGTATGTCATCAGGTCCTACAGCCTTCCCCTTCTTCATTCTTTTCAGAGCTTTCCGGACTTCACCCTCACTAATCTTTCACACTTCCTATACCAGCCACTAGGGAGCACAAGCCAGTGTATCTATTGTGCCGGTCCCAAGCCCGGGTAAATGGTGAGGCTGTGTCAGGAATGGCATCCAATGTAAAACACTTGCCAAAACCATAATGCGAGTTCATCAAAGTGAAACCGGATCGGTCGAGGCCCGGGTTAACAACGTCCGCCACCGGTGCTGTTGACAAACAGGGTGCCGGCGGAAATTGTACTACTGTTAGTCGAAGACCCCGAGGAGGGAAACGTGTCAGGAGACAGAGGGAGAGGAGGAAAGTGAAGAATGTAGGACTGAGGGTTGCAACTCTAAATGTGGGGACAATGACAGGCAAAGGTAGAGAGCTGGCTGACATGATGCAGAGAAGAAAGGTAGATGTTTTATGTGTCCAAGAGACCAAGTGGAAGGGCAGCAAGGCTCACAGTATTGGAGCAGGGTTCAAACTGTTTTACCATGGTGTGGATAGAAAGAGAAATGGAGTAGGGGTGGTCCTGAAGGAGGAGTTGGCAAAGAATGTAGTAGAGGTGAAGAGAGTGTCAGATAGGGTGATGTGTCTGAAGGTAGAAGTAGAAGGTCTGATGCTAAACATAGTCAGTGGTTATGCTCCACAGGTTGGATGTGATGGGGAGGAGAAAGATAAATTTTGGAAAGATTTGGATGAAGTGATAGAGAGTATTCCCAGGGAGGAAAGAGTGGTGATTGGAGCAGACCTGAATGGACATGTTGGTGAAGGAAACAGAGGGGATGAGGAAGTGATGGGTAGGTTTGGTGTCAAGGAAAGAAACCAGGAAGGACAGATGGTGGTGGATTTTGCCAAGAGAATGGAAATGGCTATAGTCAATACCTATTTCCAAAAGAGGGAGGAACATAGAGTGACCTATAAGAGTGGAGGAAGGAGTACACAGGTCGACTACATTCTGTGTAGAAGAGGAAACCTGAGGGAGATTGGAGACTGTAAGGTTGTGGCAGGGGAGAGCGTGGCCAGACAGCATCGGATGGTTGTGTGTAGAATGACTGTTGTTGCGAAGAAGAGAAAAAGAGTAAAATCAGAGAAGAAGACCAAATGGTGGAAGCTAAAGAAGGAAGAATGTTGTGAGAAATTCAGAGACGAGCTGTTAAAGGCTCTGGGTGGTAAGAAAGAGCTTCCAAGTGACTGGGCTACTACAGCAACAGTAATTAGAGAGACAGGTAGGAAGGTACTTGGTGTGTCATCTGGACAGAGAATGGATGATAAGGAAACCTGGTGGTGGAATAGTGAAGTGCAGGACGCCATTCAAAGAAAGAGATTAGCCAAGAAGAAATATGACAGTGAGAGGACTGAAGAGAGGAGACAGGAATATAAGGAGATGGGACATAGAGCAAAGAGGGAAGTAGCTAAGGCAAAGCAGAGGGCGTACAATGAGTTGTATGGGAGACTGGACACTAAAGAGGGCGAGAAGGACTTGTACCGATTGGCAAGACAGAGGGATCAGGCTGGAAAGGATGTGCAGCAGGTTAGGCTTATTAAAGATGGGAATGGGAATGTTCTAACAAGTGAGGAGAGTGTGATGGGAAGATGGAAGGATTACTTTGAGGAGCTAATGAATGAAGAGAATGAAAGAGAAAGAAGAGTGGAGGTCATAGAAACTGTGGACCAGGAAGTGGGAAAGATTAGTGAGGGTGAAGTCCGGAAAGCTTTGAAAAGAATGAAGAAGGGGAAGGCAGTAGGACCTGATGACATACCAGTGGAGGTTTGGAAATGTCTTGGAGAGATGGCAGTGAGGTTTTTGACTCAAATATTTAATGGAATATTTGAGGGTGAGAAAATGCCTGAAGAATGGAGAAGAAGTGTGCTGGTTCCCATTTTTAAGAACAAGGGTGATGTACAGAGTTGTAGCAACTACAGGGGAATTAAGTTGATGAGCCACACGAAGATCTGGGAGAGAGTTGTGGAAGGAAGGCTTAGACAAGAGGTGACTATCTGTGAGCAGCAGTATGGTTTCATGCCAAGAAAGAGCACCACAGATGCCATCTTTGCTTTGAGGATGTTGATAGAGAAGTACAGAGAGGGTCAGAAAGAACTCCATTGTGTGTTTGTGGATTTAGAAAAAGCATATGACAGGGTGCCAAGAGAGGAGGTGTGGTATTGCATGAGGAAATCTGGAGTGGCAGAAAAGTATGTTAGACTGGTACAGGACATGTATGAAGACAGCAGGACAGTGGTGAGATGTGCTGTAGGAGTGACAGATAGCTTCAAGGTGGAGGTGGGATTGCATCAAGGATCGGCTCTGAGCCCCTTCTTGTTTGCTCTGGTGATGGACCGACTAACAGATGAGGTCAGGCAGGAATCCCCATGGACTATGATGTTTGCAGATGACATTGTGATATGTGGTGAGAACAGGGAACAAGTGGAAGAGAACTTGGAGAGGTGGAGGTATGCACTTGAAAGAAGAGGAATGAAAGTCAGCCGTAGTAAGACAGAGTACATGTGTGTGAATGAGAGGGAGGCCAGTGGAACAGTGAGGCTACAAGGAGCAGAGGTCACAAAGGTGCAGGACTTCAAGTACTTGGGGTCCACTGTCCAGGAAAATGGGGAATGTGGTAAAGAGGTGAAAAAGAGAGTCCAGGCAGGATGGAGCGATGGAGAAAAGTTTCAGGAGTGATTTGTGACAAAAAGGTGTCAGCAAAGGTCAAAGGAAAAGTTTACAAGACAGTGGTGAGACCAGCTATGTGACCGTGTCATTGACAAAAAGACAGGAGAAAGAACTGGAAGTAGCAGAAATGAAGATGCTGAGGTTCTCCTTAGGAGTGACAAGGATGGATAAGATCAGGAATGAGATAATCAGAGGTACAGCACATGTTGAACAACTGGGAGATAAAGTTAGGGAGGCCAGACTGAGATGGTTTGGACATGTCCAGAGGAGGGACAGTGGGTATATTGGTAGAAGGATGTTAGAAATGCAGCTGCCAGGAAAAAGACACAGAGGAAGGCCAAAGAGGAGATATATGGATGCAGTTAGAGAGGACATGAAGGTAGTTGGAGTGAGGACAGAGGATGCAGAGGACAGAGTGAGGTGGAGGAGGATGACTCGCTGTGGCGACCCCTGAAAAGGGAAAAGCCGAAAGAAGAAGAATCTTTCCCACTTCCTGGTCCACAGTTTCTAGGATCTCTACTCTTCTTTCTCTTTCATTCTCTTCATTCATTAGCTCCTGAAAGTACTCCTTCCATCTTCCTGTAACACTCTCCTCACTTGTTAGAACATTCCCATTCCCATCTTTAATAAGCCTAACCTGCTGCACATCCTTTCCAGCCTGATCCCTCTGTCTTGCCAATCGGTACAAGTCCTTCTCGCCCTCTTTAGTGTCCAGTCTCCCATACAACTCATTGTACGCCCTCTGCTTTGCCTTAGCTACTTCCCTCTTTGCTCTACGTCCCATCTCCTTATATTCCTCTCTTCTCTTTAGGGGTTGAACGAGTACATAATTTTTAAACTCGACATTAACATAAAAAATCTCGATTAGTGCTCGATTAGTCGATGATGTCATAGATGCAAAATAAATAAATATATAAAAATGCATAAAAACTTCATTATTTACCACAAAAAAAAAAAGACCAACAAAACATTGGGAGCATTTATTATGCTCCTATCATTTATCATACTGCAGATAAGTCACAGGAAAAACAAAACTATTAGTTTAATTATAATTATTAACTATTAATATTAAAAGTGAAAGTACCGTGCAGCGCTGAAACCGAAACTTAAAAAACAAATGGGGCCACAAGGCAGCACAGCCTGCAGTGCTGTGCAATTTAGGTTTACTTTTAGAGATGAATGTGTTTATAGGTTTTTAATAGATCTAGAGAGATTAATATTTGTTGCGTTTTGTTTGTGAAACGAGAGAGGAAGCCGTTTCGGCCGTGTTGTATGTGACCTGCAATCCAACACCGCCCCCTCCTGTCACAATCTACGGTGGTGACAGAAGTTGATTCAATGTGCAGCAAAGTTTCATAATAATAAAACACGATGCATTTTTACCTTTTTGACAAGACTGGACCAGCTCCATACACATCCGTGCGCACAAAGGAATCCATTTTGAAGCGTCTACTAAAAGCTACCGCGCTCGTCACGTGATGTGACGTACTGACGTTACCGCGACGTGATGACGTCACTACGGGTACCCGATGTGGACAAAAAAGCCTCGATAGAAGTCAAAGCACTCGATCTGTCGATAACTCGGTTAATCTGTTAAAGCATTACTTCTCTTCAGTCCGCTCACTGTCATATTTCTTCTTGGCTAATCTTTCTTTGAATGGCGTCCTGCACTTCACTATTCCACCATCAGGTTTCCTTATAATCCATTTTCTGTCCAGATGACACACCAAGTACCTTCCTACCTGTCTCTCTAATTACTGTTGCTATAGTAACCCAGTTACTTAGAAGCTCTTTCTTATCACCCAGAGCCTTTAACATCTCGTCTATGAATTTCTCACAACATTCTTCCTTCTTTAGCTTCCACCATTTGGTCTTCTTCTCTGATTTTACTCTTTTTCTCTTCTTCACAACAACAGTAATTCTACACACAACCATCCGATGCTGTCTGGCCACGCTCTCCCCTGCCACAACCTTACAGTCTCAAATGTCCTTCAGGTTTCCTCTTCTATACAGAATGGTCGACCTGGGTACTCCTTCCCCCACTCTTATAGGTCACTCTATGTAACTCCCTCTTTTGGAAATAGGTACTGTATCGATGAAGGTAAAGACTATAGCCATTTCTATTCTCTTGGCAAAATCAACCACCATCTGTCCTACTTGGTCTCTTTCCTTGACACCAAACCTAACCATCACTTCCTCATCCCCTATGTTTCCTTCACCAACATGTCCATTAAGGTCTGCTCCAATCACCACTCTTTCCTCCCTGGGAATACTCTCTATCACTTCATCCAGATCTTTACAAAATATGTTTCTCCTCCCCATCACATCCAACCTGTGGAGCATAACCACTGACTATGTTTAGCATCAGACCTTCTACTTCTACCCTCAGGCATATCACCTTATCTGACAGTCTCTTCACCTCTACTATATTCTTTGCCAACTCCTCCTTCAGGACCACCCCTACTCCATTTCTCTTTCTATCCACACCATGGTAAAACAGTTTGAACCCTGCTCCAATGCTGCAAGCCTTGCTGCCCTTCCACTTGGTCTCTTGGACACATAAAACATCTACCTTTCTTCTCTGCATCATGTCAGCCAGGTCTTTACCTTTGCCTGTCATTGTCCCCACATTTAGAGTTGCAACCCTCAGTACTACATGCTTAACTTTCCTCTTCTCCCTCTGTCTCCTGACACGTTTCCCTCCTCGTGGTACAATTTCCGCCAGCACCCTGTTTGTCAACAGCACCGGTGACAGTCGTTGTTAACCCGGGCCTCGACCGATCTGGTATGGTTTTGCTTTGATGAACTCGCATTATGGTTTTGGCAAAAGTGTTTTACATCGGATGCCATTCCTGAAACAACCCTTACCATTTACCATTGCTTGGGTCCGGCACAAGAGATACACTGGCTTGTGCTCAATAGTGGCTGGTTTGTTTATCTTATCAACAAGTAAGGTGGGTAAATTGAAAAGAACACCATCCTGGTTCCTTTCATTCAACAGCCATTTGACCAAACGAGTACTATTTAGATTGATTTTAGTTGCTGGGAAAAAGGTTTTGTTGATTGAGTAAATGAGCTTTGTGAGATTTAAGGGCTATAAAACTTGCTCCTGGGGCTCCAGGGCATGACTGTGCCTACGAGGTACAGTGGAACTCCCCTCAGTGGACCATCAACTCTCGAGGACTCGAGAATCCCTAACTCAGCTCATCGGAGCTTGGAAATTCCCCATCTGAGTAGATTCCCAGCCCTTAGAACAACATAGCCAGCCAACTTGAAATTCTCCCAAGCCCTGAATGTGCTCTTTATTATCTAGTTTACTGAATATCAAATGTAATCACTATGAAATTGTGCTGTTAACGCTGTTTCCCTGCAAATCATTAATTGAAAGCAAAGCATAAATGATAAAACTCTGGACTATCATTTCATCACTTTGTGTTCATGGATTTGGGACGCTTGGTTCAACTTTAATAAATAAGGGAGGCTTTTAAAAGTTTACTAAGCTTTGTTCATATAAAAAACATCCTAGATTCTTATACCTAGATTACAAAAGCAACCAGATCATAAGTATAGCCATTCTACAACAGAAGTGGACGACCATGAGTATAAGTTCCCTTGTGAACAATGATCCAACCCCAGCTGCTAGGTTGGGCGAGTTACGGGATGAGTTAAGGATGTGACTTACAGATGAAGGTCGTTAAGAAATCTGGGTGAGTCACCTTTAACACAGCCTTAAGTTGAACTAACCTAAAATATTTCTGGGTAATACTCAAGTGTTAGGTTTAGTTTGCCATAACCCTTGGAGGATAGGCTACAGTGGGGCTTTTGCCATAACTCCTGTGGTAACTCCACTGGGTAGAAACAACAACGTGGGTGTATTGAACCGTTTCGGTACGGCATGTTAGGCTCGGTCCACGTGTGTACCGTTTTGGTTATTTTTTCACTCATTAACTTGTATTAAGGAGAGATTACAGAACTAAAGTTCCTAAGCATGTTTCATCACAGCGCTAGTCTTGCAGCACGCGCAGCATCTCATTGTGGTCTGTTTTGGAACATTATGGCTTTCTTGTTAAAAGACAAGTGCAAATTCAAAGCAGTACGTCAACGTTGTTTCACGAAGATTGGATCTGCAGCAGACAACACGTCTAACTTGTTAATGTGCTTGAAACGTCATGATCCGAACGTGAACATCTCTTAAGCCTCGGATATAGTTGACGCGTCGCATAGGGCGCGCGGCCAAAGTGACGCAATTGCGAAGTCCCCGCCCCCGCGCTTTGGCCAGTGCGTTGGTTTCGCGCGTGGTCGTGCACCTTCCAGATTTTGAAGCTCCGCAAGCCTAGCGCGCGCGCTGAATTGATTGACAGGTCGGGTAGGGACCTCACCGACAGCCTTCACGCCAGATTCTGCAGCTGTCTGCGCCGCTGTGGTCGTGGAAACGGCGTCGCGACGCATGGAGGAATGTTTTGTGACATAAAATGTAATAAATTCTCCTTCATTCCTGATCTGGAGTCGGACTTTTCTTTTGTTTTTTCGCCAAAACTCACGTGATCGCTTTCTCCTCCGCTGACTCCATGCATTAAAACCGCAAATAAAGACAACAGTTCAGCACGCGAGCAGAAAGCTATTTGTTTTTGTTGTGTGACGTCAAACAGTTCTTCTTCTACGGTAGATTTCTTCTTCTACACCCTTTCTTGCAACATATGCACAGGTTTTAGAGGGTACTGCCACCTGCTGGTCAGTAAAAGAACAGCACTTTGCCAAGCGCTGCCGTGCCACACTATAAACGCATGCACAGTGCGCGCGCAGCACGTGCGCTCCAGCTTGCGGACCAAAGCGCGACTATATCCGAGGCTTTAGCAGCTTGGTTGGTTTAAAGACAGATAACAGCAACATGTAAACAACCTTTATCAAGTAATTCAGATCGGTCCAAAGCAATAACACAAGCTGTAGGAGATTTTAAAGCTCTGGATCTACGTCCGAATGATGTTGATGCACTGGTTTTAAAGTTATTGAGCCCCACTACGACATCCCATCACATACACACTTCAGTCAAAAAGTTTAGCACTTTATGAAAAAGCTAAAACTGATTGTCAACAAGCCCTGGACCAGATTAAAGCCCTACCCTTATGATGATGACTGAGAGATTCAACCACCTCATAACAAATGATGACCGTTCAAGAAGAGGTATCGCTTACTGTATTGTTATTCTTTAATTAACTTTTTTATTTAAATTTATAATCTTATTAACACTTTTTTTTTTACCTCTTTGTGTT
>JBBPBX010034357.1:9579-32675 GCA_038048925.1 Garcialebias charrua
GATTATTGAGCATGAACTTTCTTGCCATAAAATTCTCAACTGTGTCAATATTAATAGTTTTAACTTTAAACATCTTTAAAATTTACAGCATTGAAATTCATAGTTAATTAAATAAAACTTTTGGGTGTTGTTATTTATAAGAAGCTGACATAGAAATCTCATGGAAATTACTTAAGAATAAAAATAACAAAATCAATTGCATTACTGTATAAAGTAAAATAGTTTTTGAATGACAAAGTTTTGAATATATTGAATAATGTAATGATTGTTCCATATTTAATCTGTTGTATTGAAGTTTGGGGAAAAGCATGTAAAACTATTACAAACCCTGTTTTTTTTGTTTTGTTTTTAAAGAGCTACAAGAATTATTAGTAGGAAGTGCTATGGTCACCCAACAAATATTTCATCAGTTTAAATTATTAAAATTTTATGATTTGGTTGAACATAGTATTTTACAAGTCATGTATAAAACTGAAAAAAAATTACCCCCCAAATATTCAATTAAAATTTGTTTAAAGTTATTAAACCCTGAAGGGAATGTAAATGTTTGTAAAACCTCCATTTAGGACTAGTTTGAAGGAGCTGAGTTGTAAATCAGGAAACAGGATTGTGTTGACTTGATATCACCATAAACATTTCTAAAACTATGTTTTAAAATATGATTAAATCAAAGTTGTTGGGAAGGTGTGGTGCAGGTGAAGGTTGTTGTTTGTTTGTAGTTATTTTGTATTTTTTAAACAAGGGGCAGATATTAAAACACTATTTTCGTCTTTCTGCACATTTTCATTCAGTGTTTTTTTTCTTCTTCTGATGAATTTGTTTTATTTTGAATTTAAAAAACATGCAGCGCTGCTGGGGCTGTTTGTTTACGTTGTAGTTTCAGGGAAACGTTGGCTCAAACTTTATTGTTCTTCATCTTCTGACTCTCATATTCTATCGAGTGGAAACTCTTCAGATTAAACAAGTTAGATGTTCCCACCGCTAGTTAGAACGACTTTGTCACGTTTTGCAAAATAAAGAAACCGAGTAAGACTCGCTGCAGATGAGACCTGCAGTTTAACAAAACCGAACTACGTCCACACCTACGAATTAGTCTTTCCTCTCATCAGTGATGTCGTCTCTTTCTCTTCGCTTGTGAAACTTTGTTCAGTCACATTCTGACGGTCATGAGCACTCGTTTGACTCGTTTTGAAGCGAAAACTTAACGCGCTTTGGAGACTAGCTTAGCTTTTAGCCTGCTACCGCTAACGCCTGCTGCTGGACTGAGCGCTGCGTAACAACGACGTCACCACGCACGTTTTGTGTCACAGCTTTTTCTGTCCGGGCGGGTTGTTGAAGCAGCCGCTCCAACCCGAACAGAAACAGAAAAACGTTGTAAAATCCTATCGAAATATCGAAAATATGCTTAAACTTCATATCATCGTTATTGAATAAAAGTATATCGTGATATTTATCGTTATTGAATTATCGTCCAGCACTACCTGAACCCCGATGGATGGATTCTTTACTGACTGAGGTCCACGCTTTATCCATCCATCCGAGGACCTGCTGGAACGTCGCGTGGCACATCCGTCCTGTAGCCGTGACGCTGTTGCTCTCTGTCCACCATCACTCCTCCCAAAGGCGGCGCAGAGCTGCTTTGAAGCTTGGTCAAGCCTCCCAGGATGATGGCAGGAATGGAGTTAAACACTTTGATTTTATCTTTAAATTGCAGCATGATGTGCACGCACACGCTGCCCATCCAGCATGACTTTTTTTTGCTCTAAAATATCCGTACACAGGTACACCGGTAGTCGTCAAAAGCCTAGAGGGCTCTTTAGCCCCCCCCCTAGCGGCCAAAAGTGGTACTGCTCCATTTTTTCCATCAGAATGAATGGAAACGGTCATATCTTAGCCAAAAATTGGTCTAAAAATATGGGGAAAATCCATAAATATGTCGCTTCGCCGTATAAATTGCAGGACATGCTAATTTGGCAAAAAAACTGTGACTTATATGCCGAAAAACACAGTACTCTGGCATACGGGAAAAGCTTAAGAATTTCAGCATAACCACTTAAAAGTGCCCAATGATACATGACATATCATTAGGCACGTGTCATTGATACATTAATTGACCGTTAAATGTTAACAATCTTTCAATACGCAGCGCTTTGCTTTGATACTGTTTTAGAAATCGTGTTTGTGAGAACTTCAAATAAAATCTAAATTTATAAATGTAAATTATCTTAATCTGTCTTTACGAGGATGATGGATTTTTCTGTCTGCCCCTTATGTTTTGAATCTCGCGCATACAAGCAAGCCAGTTCGTGAATCGGTCACATGGTACGGACCGCTAGCAAGGCCTCGAACATCACTACATGCGTCATCGATGCACGCCTCTATACACTCCATATAAATTCTCCTGGATTACTCGGCACAGGTTTCGAAGCCCCGACACAGAAGGACACATCACTAATCACCAGAGCAAACAAGACATGCTTGAGTTGTAAGTAAATCTGAGTTCAATATCTGTCAATTTAACCAACTTATAGCCATTTTTGGGCTAGTGTCTATTAACCATCACAGCTAATGGACATCGGTCAGCTTGAATTTGGTTAATTCCAAAAGTTATTTGGTTGAAGAGACACATCCAGTGATTACTTTTTGCGTGTTTTATGAAAATCCAGCTAGTGGTTCATGACATATTTTGGTAGCAGAGAGACAAAAGCAAAAAACATATTTTCCCTCCTTTGCCTTTCAACGGCGGGCGATAACGAGGGTAAATTCAGAAAGAAGCATGACGATCATAGCCTGGTTGATACCAGACCCATGTCCTTCACTTCGCTTTGGACTAGGGTCTGGCATCTCTGCCATAGACAACGATTTCTCCTGGAGATTTTTGAATGGACCAATCAGAGAACAGGAGGCAGAGTTTTGTTAGTTTAGCCTGACGAGGTCCAGGCTATCAGATAAATTGCTCAGAAACCACTCGGTGGATATTTTTTCTGCCACCAGTGTGTAATTATATGTCTTTAATTTACTGACTGTTGGCCTAGATGAAACATTTGAGATAAAATTCGATTTTTTATCATTTATTTTCGTAGCGCACCCGAGGCTGTTTGGAAAATATCAAACCGAAACTATTTAATATCCAGCAGATTTGACCATTTCGTGAATTGATTTAGGAACTGTTAAGCTCAGGAACACTTCTGATATAACGTCAGCTATGAACTATATTTTTTCTCAGCAGAGAAATAATAGTTTTTTACCTTGTTTTGATGAAAATTCGTTCGTGGCGGCAGCCATTTTGAATGACGACGTCAGTCGACATCGTTCAAAACTCCGCCTTCTGCTCTCTGATTGCTCAGGAACACTTCTGATATAACGTCAGCTATGAAATCTATTTTTTCTCAGCAGAGAAATAATAGTTTTTTACCTTGTTTTATTGAAAATTCCTTCGTGGCGGCAGCCATTTTGAATGACGACGTCAGTCGACGTCGTTCAAAACTCCGCCTTCTGCTCTCTGATTGGTCCGGTCAAAAATCGGCCGGAGAAATGGTTGTGGATGGGAGAAATGCCAGACCCAGCAGTGAAGGGAAATGAGAATTGAGCGGAGCTGCGTAGGAATGGCGAGGGCCAGGCTATGACGATCATGACATGAACTAAGCTTCACAAGTCTATCAAATCAAATTCAGCCAACCCAAAAGAGGAAACATGGAAATTCAACAAAACTTAACTCAAAAACCACAAACTTTAAAACATTTAATACACAGTGGCACTGCCAAAAAAAATTAATGGCTACAAGGTCATTGTGAGGTGAATGCAAGTCATTTTCCTTTGAGACGTTTGAACAAATGACTGATTGCATCTAAAATATCCTGTTTTCATTCGGCTCTGCAGCCACAGCTTCATCACGCTGCTCATTTATCTCTGCTGTCTGTGCTTCATTTAATCAGAGACCACCTGTACGCTGCAGCTTTATTCTTCTTATTGGGGAAGATGTCTGATATCATCATCCCCCAATCTCTCTGTGCAGGATTACATTGATGCATCAGACAGGTCAACAACACTCAGTGCTGTATGATTGTACAAATCCGTTCTGCCTGAACTGGAAGTGAAAGGCAGAAACTCGAGCAGAAAATAAGCCTAGCTTTAAACAACAGTTTAAGTTTTTGTGTGCAGCCTGGGGCACTTCCTGTTGAACCATTTTAAAAGAAAAAAAAATGTAATATGAAACAATCATTCATGTAACGATTTATAGAAAACTATTTGCTTAAAATACTATGAAATTATTTTTACTTTCATCTACCACAGCTGATGTCTGCTTAAAGCACCCCGCATCATGAAGGACCACACCCACCCAGCACAAGGACTTTTTCGTAAACCCTCAGGCAGACGATACAGGAGTCGGCCATCACACACAAAAAGACTCAAAGACAGTTCTTATCCACAAGCTGTCAGATTACTGAACTCTTAACAATAATACTGAACAAATGACAATAACATTGCATCTGTGACACCTAATGTGTTTATTGCTGCTGCACTATGTGGCTGTATCATGTATGTCACTACCTTACCATCATAAATCAGTTCAACTCAATGGTATTAACAGTGGAATAACCTGTCACACAACCCGTATCGTATGTTATATGCAATATATATCATATTTAAGCTAATACCTGTAAAATACTTATTTATACTAATTAATCTTACTTGCATTGTCTTATTCTGCCATTATTGGACCTTGTACATATTATATTTCTTTTTCAATTGTTGGTGCTTTATTTTGTACTTTTTTTGCAGCTTTGTGAGTCAAAATGGTTCTTCTCATCCTGAACGTCTCATTGCATTGTTGACCTTGTGTTAACCAGCATATGACAAATAAACAACATAACACAACATATTTGGGCATGGAGCTGTTTTACTTGGAGCTTTTAGGAACATAGGCACTTCTTAAAACTCCAATAGAACTTTGTAATAATCTACATGTAAAATGCCATCCATGACATCCATTATTTTTTACCTGCTTTGTCCTTTTTGGGTCGTGGGGGTCACCCTGGATGCGTCTCCAGCAGTGGCGGTTCCTCCTATGAGCGAACTGTGCGGCCGCACAGGGCGGCCTCCAGCAGGGGGCGGCATAACATTGCGCAGTTTAGGAAAAAGAGAAAAGAAAAAGAGGAGACGCCACTCGTTTTTAATTTTTTTAATCTTTTACAACTTTTGTTTTTAACAACATATAACACAGAACACCATACTGCGTTGCTCCTGGGCCGCCCCGCCCTTCATTTATTCCCATGTCATCAGTTTATCACCACAGCAGCTGCGGGCCTGCACCTCCTCAACCCAGGGTCGCCCCGCCTCCATTTTTTGTTTAGTTTTTGTTACGTGCCCGGAGGTGACACGTAAGTGCGGTCAGTGGAAAGTTGGAAGGGAGAAAAAACAACAGTGGGGCAGAGAAGAGAAGGATTAAAAAGAGAAAGGCTCTGGAAACAGACACAGCTAAATGTACAAACAGTGACACATGTTTCACTCAAACAGCTGCAGTTTGTAAATGAGAGAGATCAAACAGGTAAGACATGATGATGTTGAACTTTGCCTGCAAAACCCCGTTCAAGATAATTATCAAGTCAATAAATTTTGTGGTGCGTGGCATTGTGACATGACATACTGTTATATAATTTAAATAATATTACTGTATATGAGTCTGGTGAAGACCTGCTATATGAAAAGTGCCCTGAGATGTTAGATGATTCAACCCTTTAATGAAACTGGCCTGAATTGATCATAAGGCTTTGTAAAAAGGGGAGATTTGTGTTGAGTTATGACCATTTTTAAAATGTGATTTATATGTCAAGATCAGAGCCAGGAGTGATGAGGGGATTGTTCCTGTCAGTATGAAGAAACAGGTGAGCTGTTCTGTGTGTAAACAAGCATTAGTTCCAACATAAACACTTTCTAAATGACAGTAGTGACTCGTTATATTTTTATCATTCAAAGTAAGATAATAAATACATAAAGCCCGCAATGAAAGGGAAAATATATTAATTGGTTAAGTCAAAATGTGTTTTCATATAAAATACTTGATAATGTTCTTATAGAAACAATTCTTGAATAATGTTCATACTGTGTTAATGCTACATGTTTGTCTCAGGCTACTTCTTGTTCTGCCATTAACTCTAAAATACTTATTGAATAGTTTATATATGTAGGTAAAACTAGATGTTGAACAACCCATTAAAATACACCAGAATGCAGGAAATGGCATCTATTTTATTCAAAATTTTCTGGGAGAGGACCCCCACTGGCAACCTAGCCGGGGGGGGGGGGGGCATTGGGGTTGCTCGCACAGGGCGCCAAATAGGCTAGGACCGCCACTGGTCTCCAGTCCATCACAAGGACACATGGAAACAAATGAGACAAACAACTATTCACTCTCTCACTCACACCTAGAGACAATTTAGAGTTAGAGTTACCAATCAGTCTAACGTATGTTTTTGGTCTGTGGGAGGACTGGAGTACTCGGAGAAAACCTATGTATGCATGGAGAGAACATGCAAACTCCACCCAGAAAGGTTCCGGGCCGGGATTTGAACCAGCGACTTTCTTGCTGAGAGGCAACAGCTGTACTAGCTGAGCCCATGCAAAATGCCCTTGTTTCAATATGTGAACTAAAAGTGTAAGAGCCTAGATCAAAAGAAATGTTTAGTCTGCTACCAATGACTTTCTATGGTCACCAACAGTGTGTGTCACTCCATGACTGCCAAGTCAATGTGAGGCAAACAAAAATGCTAATTGAAAGGTTGATAACAAAACCTTAAATCAGCCGTGAGACGCACCCTGGGTGAAAGAAGACATAAATGTGCACGAATTAAAATGTAATTTGTATTCGCACTAAAATGAGTTGCTGTAGTAGGAAGAGTTCATTGAAAAACTAAACTAAACTGTTTGAAAACTTCAAGGTTAGTGTGTAACATTATCATCATCATCAGTTGCACTGTGTGGAAAGATTAGTAATCAAAAATAAAATAAATAAGATATACACATATATATATACACGTATCTAAATTTGAACTACATTTTATAGGATTTTTTTGGGGGAAAGAAAAAAAACACTAAGTGTACAGTGTGGTTTTCACTAATAATAGTGGTGAAAATGGACTGAATCTTCAGTTTGATGCCACCAGACTGTGGGCAGCTATGACATGGCCAACACTTAACACCCAGGCCACAGTATCAGTAAAAGTCTGTGTCGCTGTGCTTCAGCCAAGCACACTACTGGTATTATCAGCATAGCAATTAGGGACAATTTTATGCCTTCAAATCATGCTTACAAAAGGCATGCACTAAAAGAAATGCTAACTCAAACAATGCAACAAGAAAAACTGTGCCTTGGGGAGTGAAGCAGGGTGGGAAAAGCCAGAAATGAACTAGCAATGGCAAAAGTCAAGATTTATTATTACAGGAATTGAATTTCACTGATTCTGTGCTGCCAAGTTATTTCACTGTAGCTTGTAAGGTCAGCTGTGAGCTCAAAGAAGCAGTTGAGATGGGTTATTTTTTGCTCATATTATTGCTAAATCATATGAATATATGGATTTAACACTATAATAGGTGATATAATTAAAAAGTAAAGTTAGAAGTTTCTGAGCTGAAAAATTCTGCCGTCATATTCTGGCTCTGCTTTGCTCTGGTGGTTCTTAAGAAAAATGTTTGGGTCTATTGTGGGTGTTGGGTATTTTCTTTTATTTCTGTTTCACGTCGCGAGCCTCACTTGACTGACTCCCCGTAAAGTGTTAAATTGATTTCAAGAACCAGCTCATCGCTGACATAAAATCCCCACAGGGTTGAAATCAATGCTTTTGCTTTTACTGAGAGTCTTAACCTGAAAAACCCCTGGTGGAATGGTCAAACAGGTGCACAGAAGAAGAGGAAGGGAAAAGATCATGTAAACCTGATGTATTAACATTAGCAAACACAACCAAAGAACAAATGGTCAGATATGTGTAATTATAATGTTCTAATGATGTTACAGTCCAGAATATTGTACCTGATGCCATGCTGTGGATCTTCTAGTAATAGAAACCACATTGTTTAACATGTACTTATTGTAAGTTCCACATTCCCAAATCAAATTAGCCAGGCTCTGAACCCTGTCTGTACCTTCTTGACATGGAACACAATTCATTTCAATTCAAACATACTTCATTAATCCCAAAAGGAAATTAAGTGTTGTAACTTGTTATCCTCGTTTCATAAATAAATGTTATAGATATTGATGGCTATAGGCAGGGAGGTCTGTCCCACAGCGGATCTGGAAAATCTGACCGCAGATGCCATCCACCCAGGCTCGACTGGCCTCTCGGTTCCCCCAGGGCTGCAGGAAATGCCGGGCTGAACTCCTCTCAGAGCGATGGCCACTTGTCCCAGTGGACAGCCGGTCGGGGGATGATCCTGTCCTTCTGTTGTCGTGAACTGTGTTTCCTACCAGTTCCAGGATCTCAGTTGTCAGGCACTTGAGCACAGCCAGCAGGAAGACGGGAAGGCATCCACGATGCCTCCTTTTCAATTAATTTGAGATTTGGGGCTGTAGACAGTGCTGGCCCAAGCCTACATGGGGCCCTAAGCAAAATTTGGTTTGGGGCCCTCTATTTCTGCTAATAATGTGGATTACTGCAATCAACAGTCAGATAATCAGATCACCTAACATAAACTCACTGCAACTCTGACAGCCATGTTTACATTATACTATATGTATATATCATAGGTACTAAAAGTAACAAAATAAAAAAACACTGGTATGCAATGTGTTTTACAGCAAAAATTATTATCTTTGGTTTCAAAGAACTGCAACGGGAATGTTGAAAATAATTTGTAGTGCAAGATCAAGCACAAAAAAAAACTGCTAAAAGAACTTTGATACATAAAAAATAATGAAATTGTGCAAAAACGAGCAAATTAAATAAAATTACAATAAAATATCAAGGAAATACTTGCTGTAAATGTATGATTACTTGAAACTATATAAAATGGTCTTAAAAATACATTTAAAGTTGAATAATTCTTAAAACTGTGTAAATGTATGCAACAATTTACAAAAGCTGAACTTAAAATATTAAAAACGAGCTTCTGAGATGTTAATCAGCTGCTCCCCGGTTGTAGAAAACCACCTTGTTGTCATGGTTACGCATCATAACAAATGTCCAAAACTAATAAAAAGTTTCAGTAAAAATCTTTCCAGCTGCACAGCATCTGATACCAGAGGAAACAATCATCCAAAAAAAAAACCATCGATAAAAAGAGGAATTAAAGTTTCCAAAAGCAAAATGTCAGAATGAATGTAACAGAACTACTCCAACATGCAGCCACCCCGAGCGGTGCAATTCTAGAAGCTTATGGAGACATGACCTTATGGTATCTCAGCTGAAAATGTTAGGAGCGAGTAAATAACAAAAACACCATATTTTCATCCATCTTCTGTTCCCACTTCTCCTTTCTGGGTGGTGGGGAACTGGTGAGCATGTCCACCAGTCAGTGGGAGAAGCAGAGAACACCCTGGACAGGTCACAAGTCCATCACAGGGTCAGAACCTGAGTGAAGTTGGCCCCCCCACCTTCTCGAAATCACACAAAATTGGTGTCAAACGTTTGTGCTACGTTTGTGCTGGTTTGTGCAGCAAAAATTTGTTTGTGCCGCTATCATTTTAAAGTTATAAAGAAATGTTTCTAGAGGTCATCAAAGGTCAACCAGCCCCCCCACCTTCTTCAAATCAAACAAAATTGGTGTCAATCAACTCGGCTACGTTTGTGCTGGTTTGTGCAGCAAAAAATTTTGTTTGTGCTGCTTTGGCTTTGAAGATATTAATGAAAGTGTAAAGGTCAAAAGGTCAACCAGCCCCCCCACCTTCTCTAAATCATACAAAATTGGTGTCAATCAACTCAGCTACGTTTGTGCTGGTTTGTGCAGCAAACATTTTCGTTTGTGCCGCTATCATTTTAAAGTTATAAAGAAATGTTTCTAGAGGTCATCAAAGGTCAACCAACCCCCACCTTCTTCAAATCAAACAAAATTGGTGTCAATCAACTCGGCTCCGTTTGTGCTGGTTTGTGCAGCAAAAATTTTCATTTGTGCTGCTTTGTTTTATGAGATATTAAAAATTATTTATAGGTCATCCAGAGGTCATATGAAACTTTCATCCACAGTCTAACCCACCGGGACAACTAATCAACCTAATGCACACGCTTTTGTTCTGTGGGAGGAAACTAGAGAAGCCAGAGAAAGCCCAGAGAACCGACAAACTCCCCTGAGAGGATCTGTGTGTGTTTTGTGATCCTTGTGTCATTTGTCCTTCTTCTTCTTCTTCTTCTTGTTTTATTGGCGGTTGGCATTCAACTGAAGGAGGCATTACCGCCACCAACTGGTAAGGAGTGTGGATCACATGACAAAAAACTATAATAATTCCTTTTATATCCTATTATACAATCTACGCTGTTTTAGAAAATGAAATATAGCCTGATAGCCTCTATTTCCTGATTCTTTCTGCAATAAATCTACAATGTCCAATTTCATTTTCATTCTACTAAGATTCCTAATCAACTTGTTTCTTTGAACCTGATATCTCCTGCAATGTAAAATAATGTGTTCTATTGTTTCCTCTTCTCCACACTCACATTTCCCTGTCTGATGTTTCCCTATTAAACATAATGTTTTGTTCAGCCCAGTGTGCCCTGTCCTTAGGCGTGAAATTATTGTTTCTTCTCTCCTGTTTCTTACTGTTCTTCTCCTTTCTCCAATTTTCCTTTGGATTTTATAAAACCACCGGTCTTTCTTTTCTTCCTCCCATAATTTTTGCCACCTTTCTTTCATTTTTTGTTTTATTATACCCTTTATTTCTTTTATACTAAACTTAACATTAATATCTACCACGTCCCGACTTGTGCTCTCCCTAGCCATCCTGTCTGCCTTTTCATTCCCCACGACCCTGTGATGCGCTGGAACCCATATAAAATTTTCTGTAATCCCCATCATGTTGGTCCTGTATAGTGTTTGTTGTATTTCAATTAATATATCTGGTCTACTATCTGACTGGTTGTGTTGCAAACTGTACAATGATGAACTAGAATCTGAGCAAATGATTGACTTTAATGGTCTTACCTCTTCTACCCACTGAACTGCTTAAAGTAAAGCGAGCATTTCTCCTGTATAAACAGATACCCCATCACTAACCCTTTTTCCTACTTTAATATGAAACTGTGGTACAATGAGTGCTATCCCTATTCTATTAGCTGTATTTTTTATGTGTCTGTGTATATATGTACATAATTATAATATTGGTTAATATATTCCTGTACCGTATATTTATTCATCGTAAAAAAATTGTATTCTTGTTTTTCTTTTCTAATAATGAAAAATCCACTATTGCATCAGGAAGTACCCAAGGTGGTATTATGGGTAATGGAGTGTCATCTGTCCTGCCGTCCTCTGTGTTGCTCCCTCATGTGATCAGCTCCTGTTGTCCTTCCCCAGGTGTTTGAGTTGAACCCCTCGTGAGTGCGTTTATATTCTGTTTCTTTGTTGTTCCCCTGACTGTGGATTGTCCTGTATGGCGTCATGTTCTGTCCCTCCGTGTTTCACAGGAAATGTAAGATTTGCTGCCCTGTCAGCGTTTATTTTTTATTTTTTTTTAAATAAATTATTTATTTATAATTTAAGCAGGAGGTGATTCAGTGATCCACCCACACTTGTGCACCACAGTTTACCTTACTGAGCCTGGTGTCGATTTCTCAGGGACGTTCTCTTATTAGCTACTACGACTTGGGGTGACATCAATAACGCAACACTTACAATTTGCACGTTCCCAAGGTGCAGGGGGTTCCCAGTTTTTTTATAGGGAGAAGGTCATCCAGCCCTCCAGAGATGCTTTAGGAACACACAAACTTGTAACAAATGTTTACAAGTTATCTCAACAAAACTAAAAAATGTAGAAATGTTCTTTATTACACTGTATGTAATGTATTGTAACCATTAAAATGCAAAGTTTATTGGATTCCATTATCTCATGCTTGGTTTAATTGTTAATTTTCTATAACAAGCACAGAAAATAATGTTGCATGCTGGTATCTGTTGCAAGCTGGATGATGTTACACAAACAAACTGGAACTTGGTGGAATAGTGGATCAGCTGGTTGGCAGACTTTTATTTATTTTTTACCACAGTCCCTTATGATTTTATGTGAAAGGCCAAAAGGACATTTGAAGTTCAAATGAGATTCAACCAAAGGGAGGAACAATGTTTTCAGCTTTAAAGGCTCTGAATGCCACCTGTTTAGTTCATAACTCCTTGAATTTTACAAGACATCTGCTTTACCATTTATTCTATTGATTTTTATTCATTTTCTGCACCTGCTGCTCTGGATCACAAAGAGCTGGTGCCGATCTTGAACGGTCCTTGCATTTCTGCTTATTGCGAGTGCAGAACTGGTGATTTTGGTTTCGTCTGCTGCAGCCATGACACTTGAGGCCATCCCAAGTCTTCCTCAGTTTCCTTCAACCTTTATTTAGTCAGGTTAATCTCATTGAGCCTCGAGGACTCATTTACAAGAGAGACCTGCTACAAACTAAAGAATGATGACAACAGTAACAGTAGAAATGTCATTAAACAATCAACAATAGACAAACATAAGAGAGAAATACAGATTTTTTTAAAACAAAATATTAAAGTATCAAAACATTATAAGGTGGATGTAGAAAATCAGAAACAGGAACATATCTGCATTGGTTTTTGCCAGGATTCCAACAGATCCTTAAAACCATTTAGAGAGGTCAAGGCCGAAAGCTTTAAGTCTTTTTGTAAGATATTCCAGGAAGCAGGAGCGGAGCAGGAGAAGGCCAAATCTTTGTTCACTTTGAACTAGAGTTGCATTCGGGCCCAAAAAATCCAACCCGACCCGGCCCGTAGCCATAATTTCTGAACCCCACCCAACCCCACGAATTAACATAAATTACAGGTCCGAACCCGAAAACCCCCCGACATTTTTAATAAAGCTTTGACTGCTTATTAATGGTCGGTTGGCGCGCACGGTTGAAGGGGCAGAAGATCAGAGCTGAGGGGGTGTTTGTCCTTTCATGGCCGTCAATGTGCATTCAATCCCTGCTTCTGCCTGCATTCTGCATGATTCAGACACGGACCCTGTTCTGACATGATATTTTGGGATTTCACCTGTTTGGGTCGTCTGCCGCGTGTGTCCGCTGAGTGCAGTGGCTGAATGTCCATTTGAGCGATGGATTGCTTCTTGGTAATACCAGTAGTCCCATCTGAAGATTAACTGAACTTTATTTTACCTCTTTCAAAGCCAGTGAGCTCGCTGTCAAATAGCCATGTGCAGCTGGTGAATGTATGGCAAGCCATTTTTCCATATATTGGAATGTATGGCAAGCCATCTTTCCAGATATTCGAATGTATGGCAATCTCTCAATTTACAGTTGAAGTCTCAAGACTTTTAGGTAGCGGAAGGACTCATTTGTTGATTTTCAGTAGAATCAAATAATTTTCAACAGTGTGTTCCCATAATCCTACTGCTCCAACTGGTCCGTTTATTCATTTTATTTGCAGACGACATACCATTCATCTGCTTTAGTGAAATAAAAACAGTTGGATGCTACACTGAGCGTAGCAGTCTTAAAGACAAGCTCATTGCACGACTACAACTGGTCCAAAACGCAACAGCCTGATTTCTAACCAGTACTGGCAAAAGAGAGCACATTGCACCAGTCTTGGCCTCCCTGCACTGGCTACCGGTTCATCTTCGAATCCAGTTCAAAATTCTCCTGTATGTCTACAAATCGCTGAACAGTCTCGCCCCCGCGTATCTCTCTGATTTGCTACAACCGTATGTCCCACCACGTTCTCTGAGGTCAGCGGACCAGTTACTTCTCACAGTTCCAGGAACTCGTCTTAAGCGCAGAGGTGACAGGGCCTTCTCTGAAGCAGGCCCAAGACTTGAACGAGTCACCTCTGCTCGTCAGACAGGCCTCCCTCTCGGTTTTCAAATCCCATTTAGACTCACGACTATTCCGTTGCTTTCAACACCAGATGATCTGTGTTTGAACCTGCTGCTTCACACAGGTTGGTCGCTATATTTATTATCTGCAACGTTTTTATACCATACCATACCAATTTATTTATAGAGCACTTAAAACAGCAACAAGGCCAACCAACCTGCTGTACGATAGAAACAAACGAGCACAGCAGACAGGAAAACATAAAATAAAAATATAGATATACAAATGCAGTACCAACAGAAACTAACTAAAATGGCCAACACTGTATAGTACAGAGAGGATCAAAACAAATCACACCATGTTAAAGGCAAGAGAATAGAAGTGGGTTTTCAAGCGAGACTTAAAGACTTGGTGTGGGAGCCTGCCTGACACTCGGTGGCAACTCATTCCACAGTCTTGGACCTGCAACAGAGAAAGCCCTGTCACCTCTGAGCTTCCGACGAGTTTCTGGGACTGAATGAAGCATCTGGTCTGCTGACCTCATAGAGCTGATGTCAGCAGATATGTCTATACAGGTAGTCCTAGACTTACGACGGAGATCTGTTCCTACGCTCCGTCATAAAGCAAATTTTGGCGTAAGTCGGAACATACGTCCAAACTGCAATACAGTACTGTATTTTACCAAGCACTTAGCCTATCCTAACACAGTACCCTACATAATTATCAAAAAACACATACACTTCAGAGCCATAATGAAGTGGAAAAAATAGTTAATTTCCTCCGTTCCTCCTCCAGATTCTCCATTAGTTTGCGTTGTAAAACCGCCGTCCATAAAACAGCTACTTTTCCACAGCTGCTGCCTGTCCAGCTTGGTCCAACAAGTTTTGTTTTTTGAATGTCCAGAGGATCAGACTTAGCTTTTTTAGAGAGTACAGGGCAGCTGTAGCAGCTGTAGCCTCCGCAGCTAGTAAAACCGGAAACCGGAAACTGCAGGAAACTGCATGAATCAGCTTCAAAATTAAAATTTTCAACAAAAAAAAAAAAAGAAAATATATATATATATATATATATATATATATACAGGGAACCCCCGACCTACGAACGAGTTTGGGACCTAAGAACCGTTCGCAGCTCGATCCGTTCGTAGGTAGGGGGTGAAAATTATATTAAAAAAAAAAAATTATTCATTCATTCATTCATTCAACCTTTATTTATCATGCTAACGGAGCGCGCGCACACATTTAAGCATGTAAAGTAGTGTACTGTAATGTTAAACATTGCTATTCACATTTACAGAATAAATAAAAATATATTTTCTTACTTTGAGATGGTCAAAGCCGACATAGGTTGCCATGCGTTGATTGTTTTCGGGCCAAGCAGCGCGGGGGCCGGCAAGCCACCGCAGCTGCTCCAGACCTGTGTTAGCTAGCTGGCTAGCTTCTGCTAGCCAAGCCATGAGCTAGTGTTGGAGCGGCGGCGCGATCAATCTGCAGCTGCTGCTCCAGCCGCTGCTCCAGCCTGAGACGTCCACAGAGCTATTCCAGCTAGTAATTAATCCACATGATGCGATCCTGGTCACCAGTGTTCAAAAGGCCGGCTCCCGTGTTAGCTCCAGTGTTAGCTCTGGAGCTAGCCAGGCCGGAGGTGTAGCCAGGCCGGCCGGAGGTGTTCGCACGGCGGCCTGGCACGATCGGCGATAAATCCGCTGCTGCCTGAGACATCCACAAAGTTCACAGAGACGTTTCCAGCTAGTAATTAATCCATATGAAGCCATCCTGGTCACCAGTCTTCGTCCGGCTCTCGGCAGCTAACCTAAGATGGCGTCCGGTGTTCTACATTAATTTGTGACCGGAGACCCCAGTGACTGAACCTAAAATAGCGTCCGGTGTTCTACATTAATTTGTGACCGTGTAAACTGAAGACCTACTTCCTGTTGCCCAAGATTGCTCAAAAATTGCTCAAAAATGATCAGAAATGATCTTTTTTATCATAATTATTATTTATAAAGCCTTTAAAACAACCAGAGCTGCAACAAAGTGATGTACACATGAAATTAAGAACATTTAAACACAAAAAAAAAAAAAAAAAAAAAAATTTTTTTTTTTTTAAATTCATATTTTTATTAAATATGATATGTTCGTAGGTCCCGTGGTTCGCAGGTCGATGGGGTCGTAGGTCGGGGGTTACCTGTATATATATATATATATATATATATATATATATATATATATATATATATATATATATATATATATATATATATATATNNTTTATTTTTTTTGTGGGAGGTGCATCGTAACCGCGAAACGTCGTAACTCGAGGCCGTCGTAAGTCGAGGACTACCTGTATTCTGTTTTTTACTTCATTTTGTATGTTGCCTATGTGTTGTTTGTTTGTTTGTTTGTTTGTTTGTTTGTACAGCACTTCGGTTGGCCTTGTCGCTGTTTTAAGTGCTCTATAAATAAAATGGTATGGTATAATCTCGGTGCATCAGCTGAAGGCACAATGCTCCTACATTTAAGCTGTCAACTCAGCACATTTTTTTTCTGGATGTTAGATTGACAAATCTTTCTCGGGGCTACTTCAGCTGCTCTGGTTTGTCTAACCTTTGGGACCCAGACCCCTCCCCCTGAGCTAGGAGTCTTATTGAAACCAACGTCACATCTGATGTCACTGATGTGTGCTCGGGTCTAAACCCTGAGGAGCCAAGATGGTGTATTGGAGGAGCCAAGATGGTGTAGTGGTTAGGGCGTTTGACTTGGGACCCGAAGGACGCGGGTTCGCGTCCCGGCCACTACACATCTTGGGGTGTCTATGAGTGCACACCTATTTCTCCAGCTCCCCGAGCGCCTTCTATGGCTGCTCACTGCACCGCCTGGTAGGTGGTTGGGTTAAATGCAGAGACGAATTTCGTCTGTGTATGGGAAACATACGCAGATGACAAGATTAGACAATTATTATTATTATTATTATTATTATCTTTGCAGTTGCCCTCTCTGCATCTGAGTACCACATAATTATATAATTTACTGACCGACTAGTTGGTTAAACTTTGTCTGGTCTTAACTGCTTTTATCATCTTACGTCTCTGTCACAACACCACTGAGGAAAGCTCCAGCTGCTGAGGACAGCATGATGTCCCTGGCGTACGTCTCTCTGTTCACTGTCCATTCTCATCTACGACCCAAACCTCCATATTCTGCAGAAACTTCCCTGTTCTTTGGGCTTATACCTAAACAATCTCGCCCATTTCTCAATCTTTTGTAAATGCCCAACAATTAAAAGTGTGTGTGGACTCTGTTGAGGACAGATGTTTAAACAGGCAATCATCACTCAATGAGTAAACAGCTCCGGAGATAGGACTAACATTTTTGTGACAGAAGGTGAATACTAAATGAAAGGGACAGAAAGAGGTACGGTACTAAAACCACAAAGGACGTCAACACAACGGCGAAGAAGAGGAAGAGGAGGAGGAAATAAAGCCCACAAGCTCTTATTAGAAAGCAGCCATCAGGGCTGAATGCAGATTTGTGATTAGCCCACATTTGAGGTATTTTTATCCCACGATGTGTCTTTGATCACACTTGTGCGTCACAAGTAAAAGAATCATCCCGAGGCAGATTTTCCCCAAATGTTGATTAAAAATACCAACTTCTCCGGGCTGCACCGGCTGCTCCCTTCAGCCACCAGCTCATACAACCTTTGCCAGCATTTTACCTGTCTGACTTCATCTTCGTCACCCTCTTCATCCTCCTCCTCTTTGCAAAAAAAAAAAAAACATAAATAAAAAGACACTTTGAAAATAAAAATAGCTCGAGAAGCAGAGGCATAAAGTGTCAGATCCATAAATAAATGAGCTTTTTGTGCACCTTTGTTTGGAGTTGGGCTGACATTTTAAAGCCTGTCAGGTATTAATATCGTTCCTCATGAGACAAAGATTGTATTCATAGGAGTGCATTGGTTTATGTATTCAGGAAACGCAAAGTCTCCTGTTTGTAACCTGCACACATTCATGGTATGAAACAAAATGTTCACTGAGTAGCTCTGAACATTTTAAGGCAAACATGCTTTTTAATAAGCATTTCTTGAAGGGATACGTTTCACTGCCTTTCATACCAATGTAGTTTTCAGCCAGAACCCAACGGATAACAATATACAGTTAGTCCTCGACCCTCGACTTACGGCGATTTGGTGTTACGAACGCATCTTATTAATAACGAAATTAAATTTAAAAAATGTTTTAATGTTAAAAAAAAAAGAAAAATCTTATTTTACGTGTTTAAATGTTCTTGATTCCATGTGTACAGCACTTTGTTGCAGCTCTGGTTGTTTTAAATGGCTTTACAAATAAATTATTATTATTATTATTACTGTATTATTATTTTGAAGCCGATTACGCAGTTTTCGGCAGTCTTTGGCAGTTTTCGGCAGTGTTCGGCAGTTGTTGTTTAGCTTCAGTTACCTCCGGCTTTGACAGCCGGCTTTGGAAAGACCGTCTGTTCGATCAGAGATTGCTTCGCTCAGATAAATGAGCTGGAAACGGTCGGTGAACTCTGTGGACGTCTCAGGCGGACGAACAGCTTGGCGGCCTGGATGTTGGTGGCACCCGGAGCTAACAAGCTAAAACGCGGACGAACGGCTTGGCGGTTGGTGGCACCCAGAGCTAACATGCTAACGCTAGCCCCACCGGGGAGACGGAGCCGACGGGCGGCGGAGATGCCTGCTGCGGCCGGGAGCTAACATGTTAACGCGGAGAAACGGCTTCACCAGCTCCCAGTAAGTTATTAACTCTTTTTACCTTCATTATGGCTCCAAATGTATGGAGCTAACATGCAGTTACAAACAGTTTGGACCGCGTGAAGCAGCTGGAAGCTGCAGAGCTCGGACGTGCAACGAGCTAACATGCTAACAGACATGCTAACTATATTTTTCCTTCATTATGGCTCCAAATGTACTGTATGTGTTTTTTGATAATTATGTAGGGTACTGTGTTAGGATAGGCGAAGTGCTTGGTAACTAACTGTACAGTACCGTGCATGTACGTGTATAAGTGGCGGCTTGTGTGTTTTCCGACTTACGGCGATTTTCGACATGCGAACGGCCGTAGGGACGGAACTCGTTCGTAAGTCGAGGACTACCTGTAAAGAACCAGGCTACAGACGGAGGTAAAAAATGTTATTTACAGGGAAAGACGGGGACCAGGGATGGGAGGTGGTGAACATTGAGAGGTAAATGGTAAATGGACTGTATTTATAAAGCACCTTTCTGTCTAATCCAGACACTCAAAGCTCTTTACAACACAATCTGTGCCTCGTTTACCCATTCATACAGCACTCTACTAGATCTGTACAAAGAATAATCAGTGCTTTATCACATTCATACACCAATGGGACACACATCGGAGGCAATGAAGGGTTAAGCATCTTGCCCAGGTACGCTTCGGCACGTGACTGCTGGTGGATTCAAACCCCCAACTCTTGCATTGGAGGACGACTGCTTGAACCACTCAGCCACAGCCGCCCAGGTGTGTACAGGTCATTCAGATTAATCGTTTGGTTACTGATAATGATGAGACACTTATATGGCATTTTTGTGTTCCAGGCTCGGGTGTCACACAAGGGACTCTGGTTCTGTGCTATGGGGATGGTGTCCGGGGAGGATTTAAAGCAGGCGCTGGATGTTGGCGAGCAGAGTTGGGAGTGAAAGTCCGAGTCGAGATATCCAGATGTGTCTCTCTGTTTCAGGTGAGGCAGCTTTTCCATGGTGCTTCTCTCGAGAGAGAGAGAGGACGAGGAAATGGGTAATCCAGGTTGACCGCAAGGATTTCTGGGGAGCATATATATAAGGGATCATAAATACCTTGGGTTGTTTTCAGGAGTAACGAAGATATTAGGAGGCCGAAATGGGGAAGAGGCAGGGCAGCCGACCAGAGACCCGAAAGTCCCAGGTTCCGTTCCTTAATAAATTCACGTAATGGTCAAATCTGCTGGATTTAAATTGTTTTGCTTTGACGTCTTCCAAACGGTCGCGCGCGCTGCGAAAATAAATTATAAGTAAATCGAATTTTCGCTCAAACATCTCCTAAAGCTAACACGTTGTAAATGTCCATCCAGTGATTACCGTATTTTCTGGTGTATAGGTCGCACCGGTGTATAGGTCACATTGTGCAATTATCACCAATAGATAGGAAAAATCCCTAGATAGGTCGCACTGGTGTATAGGTCGCACCTACGTTTAGCTCGGCTGCAAATGTCTGCCACAGGAGCGCACAGCAAGGCTTTTAACAAGATTAACACTTAAAAACAATTATTTGTTTGATAAAAATTATAGCAAATATGTGTCTGAGCTGAACTTTTCCTTAATAAATGAACGTAATTGTGAAATGAGCTGGATTTAAAATTTGTTTTGCCGAAAGTGATAACAAGCCATATATAGGTCGCACCGGTGTATAGGTCGCAGGCCTTGAAAAAACATAAAAAGGTGCGACCTATACACCGGAAAATACGGTACTTTTGTAAGTTTAATCAAAATCTGTCCTGTGGTTCATGAGCTATTTTGCTAACAAGGTAACAGTAGTTCAGACCTCCAGAGAGCAGGAGGCCGTGCTGCGACAGAGTGAGTCCGAGCAGAGGAGGCTTCTGTCGGACACATGAGCTGGGAACGGTCGGTGGACCCTAGCGGCCAAAAGTGGTACTGCTCCATTTTTTTCCATCAGAATGAATGGAAAAGGCCATATCTCAGCCAAAAATTGGTCTAAAAATATGGGAAAAAAATCCATAAATATGTCGCTTCGCCCCATAAGTCGCAGGACATGAAAATTAGTTTTAAAAAACTGCGACTTATAGGCCGGAAAATACGGTAGTCTGAAGTTGCTCATCGACTGTAGGTGAGAATAACTGTTTTTCTGTTTGATCTCTTCCGTATGTAAAGGTTGTGAGAAAAGGACCTGCTCACGTCACAAGGTCGCTTCTTTGCTTCTTCATCACTTGTTGTCTCTTTCTGGCAGATTTCACGAGGTGGGAGGTCACTGGTAATTATCTGCTCCTGTCAAACGTATGAGGGCAAGTCTGACTGAGGTTCACACACATCATCATCATCATCACACACGCGTGGAAGACTGAGGGAGGCGGCAGGCCAACGTGTGCCTTTTCATTACACCTCTGATTTGGTCATTCATCATGACACGAGGTCGCATGCAGCGGTGCGTGTGTGTGTGTTTTCTGTAGTGTTTGGCTCTGACACCAACTGTCCGTCCCACTTTGGACCCATAGGGATAAATAATGTCTTCAGACCTTGTTTATGTTTCCAAAAGTATCAGAGAGATGATGTAATTTACTCCACTGATGTTGGAGCTCAGAAACTCGTAAAATATTAAAAATAATTTTTAAAAAGTTCAAGTCAAAATGAGATACACTCGTAAAAATTGGCCGTGTATCGTCTTCCCTCAGAGATGTGCTGGGATGTAAGGGGTTAAATTTAAGTCTCTGAATGATACCTACTTTGTGAGAAATAAATCTGTCTGCTCTTTTTTTTATTTTTATTTTTAATGAAAATCTTGTAAATTATCTCATTATCGTGTAATTATCAATAACTGTTGTTGTTATTATGGCAATAACGATATATGACAGTAAAGTAAAATGTGTGAATACTTAGTCACACATTTTACATTTTCAGCATCTTTCTCATTCCACAATTTTTTTTGTTCAATTTCAACAAATCATAAATCACAACATTCAGCTCTTTCAGGAGAAGGGTGAAAATGACTTTTGGTGTTGGTGCAACTTTGGCTTTTTGAAATATTTAGGCCTTTCTGGCATATTTTGTTTTTCTCATAGAAAATGAATTGAGCTCATTTTACATCCTTCAAATGTTTCGATGTGTTTACAACCTTTTACTGCTCCTGTCACGCTGTTCTGCTTCAGCTTCTTTCAGCTTCCTTGTGCAAATTTAATTTTTTCCAGGTACTTTCAGCTAATTTCAGCAGCTTTGTGCTCTTATCAGAACCTTTAGTGCTTCTAACTTCTTTCTGCTTCTTTCAGCTTCTTTCTGCAAGTTTTTTTCAGCTACTATTTATGTTTTGTGCTAATTTTAGTATTTTCAGCCACATTTTTTTGCACTCATTTAAACTTTTTTCTGCATAATTCAGCAAACAAGTTTGTGTATTTCAATTAGAAAAATTAAGTAGAATTAAGTAGAATTATTCATTTTATGATCTAGTTTGTGTATTACAGTTAGGAAAATCAATAATCAATTGTGTATTACAGTTAGGAAAATAAAAAAAAAAAAAAAAAAGGAAAATTAAATAAAATTAAAAAAAAAAAAAAAAAAAAAAAATTAGAATTAGAAAATTAATTAGAATTATCGGTGATGTAGTTTGTGTATTACAGTTAGAAATATTAAGTAGAATTATTCATTTTGTGATCTAGTTTATGTTTTACAGTCAGGAAAATTAAGTAGAATTATTCATTTTGTGATGTAGTTTGTGTATTACAGTTAGGAAAATAGGTAGAACTATTCATTCTGTGATGTTGCTTGAAAGTTATCATTGGTTGAACAAACTGTGAAATAGGGGCAGATATAATAAGATTTCATCTTCTTTCTGCTCCCTTCATTTTATCCTACTTGTAATCTTGTATCTGATGAAACTGTCTTGTATTGTTCTTTTAAAATGAATGAATAAACATCAAATCAAATCAAATCAAACATACCGGTATGCTCTCTCGACTTCCTTCTGGCAAGTAAAGCTTCTTTTGCCTTTTTAAGCTACTTTTCAGCTTTTTATTTTTTTTATTTTTTTTTTTGGTTGTTGCTGATTTCAGGTTTAGTTTTCTTATAATTTCATTTTTTTGTGCTCAGTTCTGCTTCTTTTAGCATGTTATTTTTGCTTTATTCTGCTAATATAAGTTTATTTTACCCTTTTTAGCTACCATTTTAACATTTTCTAGCTAATGTAGGCTATTTTCAGTTTTAAATCTGCTACTTTCAGCCTAATAACTTATTTCTGCTAATTTCAGCTTGTTATACTCCTTTCAGCTTAATTATGTTATTGTTTTTTTTCTGGTATTTCAGAGACTATTTACCTATTACACACACACACACACACATATATATATACAGTAT
>JBBPBX010034358.1:0-32674 GCA_038048925.1 Garcialebias charrua
AAATTTTTGTCTGTTTATTTGTACTTTTACTTAAGTACAGTGTTTGAGTACTTTCTCCACCACTGGTATTATTACAGTATCAGTGTGGCTGCCCCCCGCCTGTGGAACTCTCTTCCTGACTGTCTGAGGGTCCCACAGTCTGTGGTTGACTTTAAGAGCGGCTTGAAGACCTTTCTTTTCAACCGAGCATACTCTACCTCCTCATGATTCTACTTTTGTTCTTAGTTGATACTGTTATTGATTTTACTTGTTTTATTACTTGTTTTATTGACATTTAATTTCTGTTGCACCGTGTAGCACTTTGAGATTTTCATTAATGAAAAGTGCGTTATAAATTGAATTCATTATTATTATTATTATTATTATTTATTATTATTATTATTATTATTAATAGTCCATTTTAGTAGGGGGGTACAGAACTCAACCGTTTTTTCTGTTGCGTTTTTAAAGATAGTTTTCATCGTAACTATAATTATTTTTATGTTAAACGTACATTAACAAGCAGGAGCAATGTTAGGGATGTAGGTGACGGCTGGGGTCCCTGCTTATTGGCGGCCCCTGCTCATTGGCGGCCCCTGCTCATTGGCGGCCCCAGGCCCCGGCCTCGTTCGCCTGAATGGTAGATCCGCCACTGGTCACCAGAATATAGAAGACTTGAAGAATCCAGTCCTGAATGTGACGTTTTACAAACCAGCTGAAGCTTCTGAAGGTTTTATTAACTAGAAACTGTTCAAACATCAGACTTCCTCTGAAGATGAACACTTCTAGAGAACATTCATTTGAGGTGAAAGTTTCATCGTCAACATTTTAATTTTTGTTCACGTTTAGTGTTTAGTTTGTCTTACCAACTAAAATACATTACGATATATCTTAAAATAATAAAACAGTTGAACTTCACTGATCAAGTGCAGATTTATGTGAAGTTTGATCAATTAAAAATGTAAAGGAAATGTGGACACCTTGTAACAGCTGTTACACTAACTGTTCAGAGTTATGTGATAAATGTTGACCGACCTCAATCAAAAGAATAATCTGAGTTCTTCAACAATATTCTGTTCCCCTCGCTCCAACAAAGACAAGAATCTGGTCAGTTAAAATCACAATTCAGTAACGTTTATTTTCAGTTTGAATAATGACAATATGAAATTATGGCAAATATGAAATATGAATAATAACTGTGTTATGTCAAAAGGGTAAATATTAAATAGCTTAAGACTTTTAGAAGAGGTGTTATCTAAAATTTAGGACTAAAGTTTTAGCTCTAACTTTAAAATTTAGCTCAACTTTCTCTCAGATTAATGGATGTCGCCACGAAGGAATTTTCATGAAAACAAGGTAAAAAACTATTATTTCTTTGCTGAGAAAAAATATATTTCTTAGCTGACATTATATCAGAAGGGTTCCTGAGCTTAACAGTTCCTAAATCAATTCACGAAATGGTCAAATCTGCTGGATTTAAATAGTTTCGGTTTGACATTTTCCAAACAGCCTCGGGTGCGCTACGAAAATAAATGATAAAAAATCAAATTTTATCTCAAATGTTTCATCTAGGCCAACAGTCAGTAAATTAGAGCCATATAATTACACACTGGTAGCAGAAAAAATATCCACCGAGTGGTTTCTGAGCTATTTATCTGAATAGCCTGGACCTCGCCAGGCTAAACTAACAAAACTCCGCCTTCTGTTCTCTGATTGGTCCATTCAAAAATCTGCCAGAGAAATCGTTGTCTATGGGACAAGTCCCAGACCCTAGTACAAAGCGAAGTGAAGGACAAGGGTCTGGTTTTAACCAGGCTACAGTGGGGTAGAAGAGATGTGTCTCTGAGGATGTTTTGTCTTTTGAGGGATGCTGGTTGGACGTTACATCCCCCACTTGCGATTTACAACTTGGGTACCTTGTTGGTGAATCACAACTAACAGCGTCCTTGCTTTAGGAGTATTCCAAAGAGTCACAGTTGATAGTTCCACAAATAAACAGGAAATTGAGGGTATTCCACAAACTCCAGCTACAAGTACTTGGGTGTGCACCTGAACGACAACCTCAGCTGGAGCATCAACACCACCAGCCTGATGAAGAAAGATCATCAGAGACTCTACTTCCTCAGGCGGCTGAGATGGAAGTTCAGTCGTCACCTCCTTCTACAGGGTGCAGTGGAGAGCATCCTGTGCTCCAGCATCATGGAGTGGCATGGAGGCTGCACAGCTGCAGAAAGAAAAGCTTTCAGGATGGGAAGAGAAACATCTTTAGCTTCAGAATAGAAGTCCACTTGTTTTGTTTTTTAACCTTCTTTTAGGTCAAAGTCCAGAAGACCTTTCTCTTCAACACTTGAACTTCTGCTTGGGTTTTGTTTCTAGTTTTATTTTTTACTAACATATTTCTGAAAATGAAAAGGATCAAATAGACGACCCACACAGCTGTTAATGAACACACTGAGATGAGAGACCAGTCTTTCCTCTGTCCTCTGGTTCTGGAGTCCAGGGGCCTCATGTATCAACGGTGCGTACGCACAAAAACCTTGCGTACGTTACTATCCACGCAGAACTCCGTATGTATCAAAACAGAACTGAACGTGGAAATGTGCGCATTCCCACGCCAGCTCCAGGGCTGGCGTACGCACGTTTCTGTGGTTTTGGTACCATTTGCGACACCTAGAGGTGATTCTGAGAAACTGTTCATGATGGGAAAATAATCATCATTCCCACCAAACACACATGATTAACAATTATTACAATTATTACACAATATTCCTGAAGGTGGCACTGTATTTGCGATTATGGGACTTACTTCCGTTTGACCCCGGAAGTGCCTGTATTCCATAGGCGGAGTATGGATCGCGGGTGTTTTTGAAAGTTATTTTCATTCATTTTATCGGAGCAAACACAGCTTTTGTTTAAACGGAACGTTTACTGAAATGTCCTACCGGGGTTCAGGTACCTGCTGTGCTGTTCGCGGCTGCACCAACAACCGGACCAAGCTAAATCTTTGGCTAAAACAACAGTGTTTTCAACACGGACCCAAAACAAAGAAAGAGTGTTCCTGCATCCTTCTCTATGGCTGTGTCTGCGCGATCAGGTAACATCTGTAATTTCTTTTTATTCAGGGAGGGTTTATTAATGAGAGTTTTGGATGATTTACTGTCTTAAAATGATATATGTCAGGCGCGACCGGTACTTTTAGCCGAGATAGCTGCTAATAAACCTTAGCCGAGAGGCCGGAGCAAACGCGTTCGCCATTTATGTATTTTTAAATTATATCAGCGCGATCAGGTCACATCTTTTTATTCAGGGAGGGTTTATTAATGAGAGTTTTGGAAGATTTACTGTCTTAAAACGATAGATCTCAGACGCGACAGGTATTTTTAGCCGGGATAGCAGCTAACAAACCTTAGCCGAGAGGCCGGAGCAAACGCGTTCGCTATTTATGTATTTTTAAATTATGTCAGCGCGATCAGGTCACATCTGTTATTTCTTTTTATTCGGGGAGGGATATTAATGAGAGTTTTGGAAGATTTACTGTCTTAAAACGATAGATCTCAGATGCGACCGGTATTTTTAGCCGGGATAGCTGCTAACAAACCTTAGCCGAGAGGCCGGAGCAAACGCGTTCGCTATCTATGTATTTTTAAATTATGTCAGCGCGATCAGGTCACATCTGTTATTTCTTTTTATTTGTCCCTCCTCTTTTAACAAAACGAGTGGTGTTCCCACATTTTTAATGAACTAAAACAACAAAGTTTGGACTGTCTTCAACTGTATTACTCGCATGTAAACAAACGGTGTTTCCGGTCAACCGGAAGTCGTGCGCACATTTCGCGCAAAGCATCATGGGGCATAGGAATATTGTGGATATTTAAATGAAACAACGTTTTTCTTTTTTTTAATTCATTCCAGATTTAAAGAACACAAGAAAACTATTTTTAAAAAACCCACAAGAAATCCTCTTTTTCCTTCATTTCATGTATTGTTTCATTTCATGTTGTTCTTTCTAAATAGTTTTCTTGTGTTCTTTAAATCTGGAATGAATAAAACAAAAAGAATGTTGTACCATGCGAGAATTGAACTCATGAGGTTTAGGACAAAAGGCGAACACGCTAACCACTGACCTATTTAGGCATGTTAGAATAGCTTGGTCAACTTCTCGTTTAAAAGTGGGCGGTTTGTTGTGCGCTGAGCGTGCCAAACAAAACCTTTTCTCCACGTTTCAACATGATTTGCAATAGAGCAAAGACGACATTCCTACGCGTACGCACAGTTTGATACATCTGGATTTTTTTGTGCGTACGCAGTTTTCTGGATTTGACCGTACGTAACTTTTCAGTAAGAAATCCACGCAAGTCTTTGTACATGAGGCCAGTGGCCGACTCCGCCTTTGACACGCCTCCGTATAAATATGCAAATTCATTTAAATATGCCTTGCACGAGAGGAATGTCGTCTTTGCTCTATTGCAAATCATGTCGAAACGCGGAAAAAAGAGGAACTTCACGGACTGTGAACTGGAGACACTTCTGAGTGAGGTGGAGGCACGGAAAAAAGTTGTTTGGCACGCTCAGCGCAAAACAAACCGTCCACTTTTAAATGAGAAGTTGACCAAGTGAAATTATAATGCTTGGATAGGTCAATGGAAAGAGTGTTCACCTTTTGTCCCAATGCTCATGGGTTCAAGTCTCGCATGGTACAACGTTTTTTTTATTTTATTCATTCCAGATTAAAAAAACACAAGAAAACTATTTACAAAACAACAAGAAATAAAACAATACATGAATACTTGTTGTTTTGTAATTAGTTTTCTTGTGTCTTTTTAATCTGGAATGAAATTTAAAAAAAAACATTGCACCATGCGGGACTTGAACCCATGAGCTTTGGGACAAAAGGTGAGTGCTCTTTCCATTGACCTATCCAGGCATGTTAGTTTGCCTTGGTCAACGTCTTATTTGAACAAACCGCTCTCATAAAATTATCGTTGCCACTATTTTACGCATGCTTTTGTATCCACTCATCTAAGTGCGTCCATGTGGAAGTAATAATTGTTAATCATGTGTGTTTTGGTGTGAACAATAATCATTTTCACATCATGAACACAGCTTCTCAGAATGGCCTCTAAGTGCCGCCAAAGGAACCAAAACCACAGAAACGTGCGTACGCCAACCCTGGAGTTGCCGTGGAGCTGCGCACATTTTCACGTTCAGTTCAGTTTTGATACATACGGAGTTTTGCGTGGATAGTGACGTACGCAAGGTTTTTGTGCATACGCACCGTTGATACATGAGGTCCCAGGTGTGTCTGTGGAGCTGCTCAGCAGCTGCTGTGAAGGAAATGACAGGTTCTATCATCTGGTCTGTTTCAACTTGAATCTAATGAGTTTTGTTCATGTCAACAATTATCAAGAGTTTAATCATGAAGACAATTTAAATTCTTCTCACCAGAGACGTTCACACGACACATTCCAGAACCAGAACCATCTTCTGTCTTCACTTGACACCTGTACAGACCAGAGTCCTCCGTCCTGAGTGAGGACAGGTGGAGTCTGATGCGTCCTTCTCTGAGGACGTCTCCCTCCCTCTGGACTCGTCCTGCAAACTGTTCATCCTGAGCCTCTGACACCTCAACACCTTCATGGAGCAGATACAGGAGTGACTCTCTGAGAGGAGCTAACAAGCTGCAGTGGATGAACAGGTGTTTCCAGGATGTCTCAGGTGTGGTGATGAAGGTCCACTCCAGGGGCCTCATGTATCAACTGTGCGTACGCACAAAAACTGTGCGTACGTCACTATCCACGCAAAACTCCGTATGTATCAAAACTGAACTGAACGTGAAAATGTGTGCATCTCCACGCCAGCACCAGTGTTGGCGTACGCACGTTTCTGTGGTTGTTGTTCCTTTGGCGACACCTAGAGGCCATTCTGAGAAGCTGTGTTCATGATGGGAAACACACCAAACACACATGATTAACAATTATTACATCCACATGGACGCAATTAGAATATAACCTGCAAAAAATATAAAAAACAGAAAGACTGAATAGTTCTGCACAGCTTAAATTCTTGTTTTTTGTTCATTTTTAGCTGTTTTAGCAGTTGAAGAACGTGATGCATGATGGGACAAGACGACATTCCTCTGTTGCAGGGTATATTTAAATGAAAACAATGTTTTTCTTTTTTTTAATTCATTCCAGATTTAAAGAACACAAGAAAACTATTTAAAAAAGCCCACAAGAAATCCTTTTTCCTTCATTTCATGTATTGTTTCATTTCATGTTGTTCATTCTAAATAGTTTTCTTGTGTTCTTTAAATCTGGAATGAATTTTAAAAAAAAAACGTAGTACCATGCGGGATTCGAACTCATGACCTTTGGGACAAAAGGCAGACATGCTACCCACTGATCTATCAATGCATGTCAAAACAGCTGGGTCAACTTCTCGTTTAAAAGTGGACGGTTTGTTGTGCGCTGAGCGTGCCAAACAAAACCTTTTTCTGTGCCTCTCTACCTCACTCAGAAGTGTCTCCAGTTCACAGTCCGTGAAGTTCCTCTTTTTTCCACGTTTCGACATGATTTGCAATAGAGCAAAGACGACATTCCTAACGTGCAGGGCAAATTTAAATGAATTTGCATATTTATATGGAGTCAAAGGCGGAGTCGGCCACTCTCATGTGCGCTCAATTCCACGTTGGTTGTGATCAGTGGTGGGCCTCCGACTGCTAGGTAGCGCTATTGCGCTAATCCGCTTGTAGCGTAGCTAATTAATCTGTTAGCTTTACAGCGGATTGACTAAGTTTTATAATTCATAAGCGGATTTATGCTATTTTTATTTAAAATGCAGTACCGCTAATAACTAATTATCTATCAGTAAAAACGAAATAACGTATTTACGAGCAGCGCCGGATGTGGTCCGTCACAAAAAAGCGTCCCCCTCAGTCTCTTGGTGTGTGCTCTCTCTATCAGTTAGCAGCCAGTGTGTTACTCTGGAGCCTTATTGCTTGTTTTCGAAGAGTCAGACGAAGACTTTTTAACATGGAGGGTGAACTTATGGATGTTTCTCAGGGCCTACGCGACGCGTCTGGATTTAAAAATAGAATTTCGCCACATTAGCACTCTTCAAAATGGCGTCCGCGACGGCCAAAGAAGCCAGGATTTTACAACAAAACACGGTAAAACAATTATTTCTTTGCTGAGAAAAAATATATTTCATAGCTGACGTTATAGCACAAGTTTTTCTGAGCTTGAGAGTTTCACGAAATGGTCAAATCTGCTGGATTTAAAAAAGTAGTTCACCATTAGGACTCTTCAAAATGGCGTCCGCAGGGCAGCAAACTTACATACTCAGGGAATCACAAGGAACTCAGGAGACAGAGGCAACAGGAGACAATGCCAGGACAATGATAAACACAGAGATACAGACTTATTTTTGATTTGATTTGATGTTCATTCATTCATTTTAAAAGAACAATACAAAACAGTTTCATCAGATACAAGGATGAATAGACTTTTAGCTGAATGGATGGATGGATAGACAGTTAGCTGGATGGCTGGATGGATGATCTTTAACAAGTTCTAAAATCATTAAAATTTAACCTCAGCTTGTGCCTCTGACCCAACAGAACCTCCTTCAGCAGCAGAATCCTCTGTGGTTCTCTGACTTCATCAGTCTGCAGGACTTCATCAGTCTCTCTCCTGGTTCTGGAGGAGTTCTGACCCACTCTTCTTTCCATTGTTGCTTCAGTTCTTTGAGGTTTCTGCTCAGCTCTCTGAAGGTTTCAGGTTCAGGTTCTGGACTCTGACTGGGCCGTTGATTTGATTTGATGTTTATTCATTCATTTTAAAAGAACAATACAAAACAGTTTCATCAGATACAAGAATACAAGTAGGATAAAATGAAAGGAGCAGAAAGAAGATGAAATCTTATTATATCTGCCCCTTATTTATTTCACAGTTTGTTCAACCAATGATAACCTTCAAACTACATCACAAAATGAATAAATCTACTAATTTATCTAACTGTAATAAAGTCAAAGTCAAAGTCAACTTTATTGTCAGAACTGCAATATGTACAGGGCATACACAGGACCGAAATTGCGTTTCTCTCAGTCCCTCGGTGCAACAGTAACCATCTAAACACTAAACACTAAAACATTTAATAAACATAAGCATAAAATAGTAAAAAAGTGTAATACTGTCCTGAGTTTTTTCATAATAGTATAAAAGTATGAAAATTTACACCAACACTGAAACACCAAACACCCAATGAACATAAGCATAAAATGAAATAATAAAAGTGTAATACTGTCCTGAGTTTTTGCATAGTACAGTAGTATGAAAAGTATAAAAACGTAAATCTATAAAATAAACTGAAGTTTCTAGCGTTGACATTTGCAAAGAGTGGCACAGCAGCATATAAGTTGATGTACACAGTATATGTATGAGGTAGTTGATGCCGGTATAGAGGCAAAGTGGCATATGAAGTAAGGCACATAAGGCACATTTGGCATCCTTAGATAAGGCTAGTCAGAGAATGCTGTATATGTATCTGCAGTAGTGTAGACAAAAGTAGTGTAAATGTAAACAGTAGTAATAAATGTAAAGCAGTAGTAATAAATGTAAACAGTATTAATAAATGTAAACAGTGAATGTAAACAGTAGTATGACTATAGGCAGTAATGTAATACAAACATTAGTGCAAATATGAGAAGTAGTGCAAACTGAATGAACACATGACCGAGAGTTTAGTGAATAACCCGTTTGATGACACAGAGTCCAGTGTTAAAAACTTTGTGTTGAGTGGTAATGTGTGAGAAAGTTTTTTGTGTTAAGGCAGTTCAAATGGGAGGGGAGGCAGAGCAGGCAGAGTGTTTAGCATTCTGACTGCCTGATGAACAGAGCTGTCTCTCAGTCTGCTGGTACGAGCCTGGAGACTCCTCAGTCTCCTCCCTGATGGCAGCAGTCTAAAGCGGCTGTGTAGTGGGTGTGTGGGATCACCTGCCATGCGGTGGGCTTTCCGAGTGAGGCGTTTGCTGTGTAAGTCCTGCAGTGAGGGCAAGGAGGTGCCGACGATCTTCTCAGCTGCTTTCACGATGCGCTGGAGGCTCTTGCGGCAGGATGCAGTGCATGCACCAAACCACACAGTGATGCAGCTGGTCAGGACACTTTCTATGGCACCTCTGTAGAAGGTGCACATGATGGAGGTTGAAGCTCCAGCCCTTTTCAGCTTGCGGAGAAAGTAGAGGCGCTGGTGAGCCTTCTTCGCCAGTGATGCAGTGTTCCTGCTCCAGGACAGGTCCTTTGAGACGTGCACTCCCAGGAACTTGGTGCTGTCCACTCTCTCCACTGCGGTGCTGTTGATGGTCAGAGGGGCATGTTGTGCATCCCTCTTCCTGAAGTCCACGACAATCTCCTTTGTCTTCTCCACGTTGAGAGTGAGATTGTTGTGTCCGCACCACAAGGCCAAGCGGCTCACCTCGTTCCTGTAGTCCGTCTCATCGTTGGTTGCTGATGAGATACACAAACTACATCACAAAATGAATAACTCTACTTAATTTTTCTAACTGTAATACACAAACACACTAAGCTACATCATATATAGTTTTTGAGCAAGTCCTTTTCGACCTTTTTCTTAAATGTATACATTGGGCAGCACGGTGGCACAACTGGTAGAGCTGCTGCCTCTCAGCGAGAAGGTTGCCGGTTCAAATCCCGGTCCGGGGCCTTTCTGGGTGGAGTTTGCATGTTCTCCCCGTGCATGCGTGGGTTTCCTCCGGGTACTCCGGTTTCCTCCCACAGACCAAAAAACATGCTTGTTAGGCTGATTGGTGACTCTAAATTGACCCTAGGTGTGAGTGTGAGAGTGGATGGTTGTTTGGTGTGAGTGAGACAGGTCCCTCTTGTAAATGAGTCCCCGTGACTCAACGAGGCTAGCCTGTATAAATAAAGGTTGAATGAATGAATGAATGAATTGATTTTGCATTTTTAACATCACTCTCCAGAACATTCCACAATCCAACTCCCTGAATTGAGGTAGACCGTCCCTTTAAGCTGGTTCTGAATTGTGGTTTGATGAATATCTGTCCCTTTAAGATTGTAATAACTTTGTCTAAATTTCTTTGGATATTTAAAGGTAATGTGTTATTATGAGCCCTATACATAACTGATAAAATACTATATTCTACCAATTCCTGGAATTTCAATAAATTTAGCTGAAGAAACAAGGTGTTTGATGGGTGACTGAAATGTTTTCTGGTGATTACTCTTACAGCTCTCTTTTGTAAAATAAAAACAGGCTTTGTAATTGTTTTGCACGCTTTTCCCCAAACCTCAATACAATAGATTAAATGTGGAACAATGATTGTGTTATACAACATATACAGAGCTTTATCAATTAAAAAATCCCTGACTTTATATACAGGTACATGAACACACAGCATGACAATCACAAACACCTGGACAACAAAATGGAGGAGATAAGCAAGACAATTAACAGAGAGACCAGGGAGTGTAGGGATGGGGACCCATCACCTGAGAGCAACATGCTTACAACTGTTATCTTGAAGTTCTAGGGTGTAGAGAGCCACAGAAACGGTTATGGTAGGCCGGATTTGGCCCACGGGCCTTGAGTTTGACACATGCGATCTAGTGGTACTAAAAGTAACAAAAGAAGAAGAAAAAAACAGCCAAATATGTCAGCAGTTTAGCTAACAGACTTTGGAATGGGTACATTTTGTCCTTGTGAAACCTGTTGAAGAGAACCAAACTAAATACTCTGAAACTCAAACAACTTACTGTATAACAGTTCATGCACCGCTAGTTGGCAGTGTAGTGCAAATATTGCATAACTTGCTGCTACCAATTGTTGAATTTAATTAGCGGATTAGAATTAGCTTCCCCTAATTTTCATAAGACATTAGTGCTTTTGAAATTGTGGACCTAAATAAATTAATTAGTGCTTTAGAAATAGCGGAACTAATTTTTGGATTAGCGTTGCCCACCACTGGTTGTGATGTACAAAAGGAATGTGCGTGGATTCCGGTGTACGCACAGTTTGATACATCTGGATTTATTTGTGCGTACGCAGTTTTCTGGATTTGACCGTACACAACTTTTCAGTAAGAAATCCACGCAAGTCTTTGTACATGAGGCCCCAGGTGATGTTGTGGTTCTGCTCTGCCTGATAGGAGCTCTGGGTCACGTTCACTACAAATGTTGCTGCTGAGGAGACAGAGAGGAGCAGACACACTGACAACTGGAACATGGGAGGCTTGAAACTGCATCTACAACAAGAACTGAATGTTCTGGACTGAACCTGAAGGTCCAAACTGACCACAGAGACACGAGCTGAGGATGAGGAGCAGCACCACCCTGCACACCATCTTCATCTTCTTCATGCAGCTGGAGGACTGATGAGGAGAAAGAAGTGTCAGAGACAAACAGCGCCATCTTGTGGACAACAACAACTAGAGATTTATTAGGAGCAGCTGGAACATGGAAACTGGATCAGAACATCTGGAAGAAGCTCCCAGTTCTGACCAGTTCAAGTCAGTCAGAAAGAGTTCATTCTGATTTCTGCTCTGTACTCAGGAAAGTTCACACATCACTTCATCTCACATCATGCCTCTACAAACACCTGCAGGTTGGAGCTTTATCCTGTGACGTCACTAAGAGGGCGGAGTCAGCTTGTAGAAAGTTTTTTTTAAACAAAAACTCTAAATAAACAGATATTTTCTGTTAAATTAAGGTACATTTTAACCGTTATTGTAAATATACCTCAGACACATTTTTAGAATCCATTTTTTTGCACAGTGATAGAAGAAGTTAGAGAAACCAAACACGTTTCCTGATGTGTTACAGATGTGAACTAAAAGCTGACACCACTGAATTATGTTGTAAACTTTATATTTCTATTTCTCTAACAGAAAGATCAAAAGCAATTCCTATCACAAAATGACAACAATTGAATAACAAGCTGACTGAAGACTTTAAGGTCACAACTTTATAATAAATGTTGTTCAGTCTGTTCCACTGAGGAAGATGAAGTTTCCTCCACTGTGGATGAACACATGAAGATGAATGTGTGTTTTCTTCCAAAGAGCTCCAGGTTGAACATTGTAGAGCTGAATCAACAACTTAATGATGACATGTTTCCATGAAGTCTTCTAGAAGCAGCATGAGTTCAACAAGTCTCAGGAAGGACAGAAACTACTTAGTGGAGGACATCTGCAGATGGACAACCAGGAGGACCAGGACATCTTCAGGACCAGGACCGAAGCCAGATGACAGCAACACAGACTCTCAGTTTCTGGCAGCAGCAGGAAATGTTGTATCAAAAAAGGCATTCAATACAGAACAACTGGGGCCTCATGTATCAACGGTGCGTACGCACAAAACCCTTGCGTACGCCATTTTCCACGCAAAACTCCGTATGTATCAAAACAGAACTGAACGTGGAAATGTACGCAGCTCCACGCCAACTCCATGGCTGGCGTACGCACGTTTCTGTGGTTTTGTTTCCTTTGGCGACACTTACAGGTGATTCTGAGAAACTGTTCATGATGTGAAAATAATTAATATTCCCACCAAACACACATGATTAACAATTATTACATCCATATGGACGCAATTAAATAAAGGACGCGCAAAGTTGTGCAAAAAATACATTTAACAGGAACGGATTCAGCCTTACTGGAGGATATAAATAGTGTAACACGCAGAGCATTTATCAGAGTCAGAGAGTCAGAGAGAATTTATTGTCATTTGCACCGCATGTAGTACATGTGTTGAAAACGAGATTATGTACACAGGGTCCCAGTTACATCCAACAACAAATGCAAGAGAAAAACAATAATAACATCTAGGATTAACTAAGAGAGACATCAGCTAGTAATACACTAAGCCCTAATGTAGTAGAAAAACATCATTATAAACAGCAGCACGAACATGAGTCATTATGAGCAGATGGTCACAGATGAACGCAGCAACAAGAAACAGATCAGTATCAACATGATGTGACATTTTGCAGTGTTTATTCTTATTATTTATTTATTCATGAGTCTGACAGCCTCAGGGTAGAAGCTGTTCCTCAGTCTAGTGGTTCTACATTTGATGCTCCTTATTTATAAACAGATAGAATTTTCTGATCTATGATATGGCTTATCAGCCGTTTTCAGGAATAATCCTTTTTCAGTTTGGCACTGCTGCGCTCTGGGGCGCAACACAGGAACCGTGCATCACGCGTGCACATGCAGAAGCAGCGATCAAACGGTTCCACGAGCTTTCCAGAGGGAGCTGGCAGAACGATCGGGGCTGTGCCAGTCCAGTCCACACAAAGCCGATTCATGTCCAATGGAATGGTCTCATCTATATGATTCTAAAGGCTTAGTTATGGTCGCGCTTTGGAGCGCGCGCACCCTCGCCGGTGTTACACGGCAGTGGAGGTGTTTCATAATCTGCGTTTATTGTAGATTTCTCCAAAATGACACGTGAAAGTACACCATATATAACTTGTAGGAGAGTAAACTTCACAGACAAACAGACTGCGCACAAAGGCTGCGGCGCGCGCAGCCTTTGTGGAGACTCCAACATCACGTCATGTCATGAAAACCCTCCACTGAGGCGCACAGACTCGTTTCTTCATATCATCTATTAAATAAACAAAGATCCATGTTCTACCAAACATCTAAGTTCCTCTGTGTTTACAGTAATTATGGTAATAAACTCGTGCACAAAGTTAATATTTTCACTCAGGATGGATGGATGAGCCGGTTGCGCACCAAAGCAGTGTGCGCGCACACACAAATACCGACACACAATCACTCGTTCTTTGCGTGATAAACACATTTTATTACTATTCTTACTTAGGATTTTTTTTCCTCACTCATATTATATTAAATTCATTATTTTCCTGAATCTAGAAATTATTTCTGATCGCGCAGGGATCAAACAAACATGTCCTTCACACATGCAGGAAGTAATTTGCATCTGTTTAACATATGTAAATGAAGGCGTGTCAGGGGAGGTGTCTCACGTGCGCTCAGTTCCACGTTAATTGTGATGTACAAAAGGAATGTGCGTGGATTCAGGCGTACGCACGGTTTGATACATCTGGATTTTTTTGTACGTACGCCGTTTTCTGGATTTGACCGTACGTCACGTTTCAGTAAGAAATCCACGCAAGTCTTTGTACATGAGGCCCCTGGACTTTATTTGTAGCAACAAGACGTTTCGCTCATCATCCGATAAGCTTTCTCAATTGGAGACTGTGAGAGGGAGAGAGAAGTTATAAGCAAGCTGGGCCACTGGTACACACCAAACTAGGTAAATTGGAAGCTAACACACACACACATACTTGGGATAACACGTGCCTGTGACCCATTCAATGAAATGTTGTATCTGCCCCTTTATAGATTTACCATGTCCTGGACGAACGTATCCGCCCCGCTGTAATCCACCTGCTGATTGGATGACTGACACCTAAGGGCTGAACCTTTTCCTGCACAGCTCCTCTCTGATTGGATACTCCTCCAGTCAATCTGTCAGTGTTCAATCAGAGAAAAGTTGTGTGGGAAACGTTTTAGCTCTGTGGGTTTGGAATCTGTTGAACGATAGGCATGTACAGCAATGTCACCAGGTACGTTGAGCAATAGGTGGATTATGCCAGAGCCACCGGTGTACGCGTGTGCCGTTCATGGTGCGTTTAAAGACAGTTCGGAAAAACGAGTTACCACATCTTGTTAGCAGATTAGACAGTTGTAATGGTTCAAAAAAGTGCGGGGGACAGAGGGCACAGATATGGAAAGTGTGGGGGACGTGTCCCACGCGTACGCCGCGGCTGTTACGCCCATGGCCAGAGCCATAGAGAGAGAGAGAGTTGCAACACTCTTTGAACTTGCCGATAGGCGGTCACGTGGTTCATGCAGCTCTCAGTAGTTCCAAACAGCTCATCGCTGTCACATCAGACTCACGTCAGACCACCTGGGAAGGATGATGTATGCTATAAAATGTTGGCACACATGACAGATGAAACATTGGCTGAATCAACAACTTAATGATTGAAAGTTCAGATCCTTCCAGCTAGTGTCTCCATTCCTCCAAAGCTAGCTTGATAGCCAACAGTTCACGGTCACTCACGTCACAGTTGGCCTCAGCTGAAGACAGGCAACAGGAAAAGAAGGTACACGGGTGGAGTTTCCCTTCGTCGGATGATCTTTGTGAAAGGACAGCCCCAACCCCAGCGTCAGAAGTGTCGACCTCCACGATAAACTGTTTTTGAAACATCTGGGTACGATAAGACGGGAGCTGTAGAAAAAATGTGTTTCAGAGCAGAAAAAGCAATCTCAGCTTAATCAGTCCAGGAGAACCTTATACGAGTAGAGGTGAATTGTGTGAGAGGGATGGCCACTTTGCTGTAGTCTTTAAAGGGGACCACTTATTCAAAATTCACTTTTTAATGGTTTTTTTACTCAACTTTGGGTATTTACTTCATAAAAAAACAGTCCTAAGGCCCAAAAAATGCACCCAGTGGTTTATTTACTCTAAGTATATTTATTTCACTGTGATAAGATATGTTTTGTTTTGAAATCATCGCGCTTGTGACGTCACAAGCGCCAGGACGACCCACCTCGAACCTGAGTCCAACCCCTCACCTAGCAACCCCTGGTGCGTCTCCACCCACTTCAGTATAAAAAGACGTGACAGTTGTTTTTCCTGATTTCATGGCTAAAAATGTCACAGAGTCTAGCCAGCTAACTCTCTGACCCTCCTGGCCTAGATAATGGAGCGCGCCAGAGGCAGCCGCCACTAGAGGGCGCTAGGGGTGCCGCCCCTCCTTGGAACTGCAGCTCTTCTTCTTCACCATTTGAAGATTTAAATTTTTTTTTTTATAAAAGTGAAATAATAAAATAAATATATTTCGAAATGCATGTATATATGTTTTTAGTTGTGTAGGATAAATATTTTATGAGTAATGATTGTTTCAAAAAACGTTTTTTGATTGTGACGTACTTCCGGTTTCCCCGCTGGGCGCCGCCTGCGGCTTTTCCATTGAATCTAATTATAACTAGCGGCCGCTAGCGGCCGTAGTTTATGTCCCATCTGTCCAAAACTATTGGACTGTACAGGTCGCATTTTCCGTCGCTCTCGAGCTTGGACTCGTCTCTTATCGCCACGGATCGCCAGCGCTTCCGGTTCGAGCCAGGAGGGAGGGGCAGCGGGGGACCATCTCTGCACAGTCAGAGCTGACACACGCAACTAGCGACGTTGAACAGCAGTAATTATTAATGGTGCCTTTCTACACAGGTAAGCAAGTAATATTAAGTGAGTTTAATGAATCGCTACATGAGCAAAGTTTGAGCTGATCTCTGTGTGCGTGACGTGGTGTGTTGTGTTGCGGTCAGTCAACAGTACAGCAAGGGCTTGCTGTCTCTCCAACAGTAGCTAGCTACAAGCTGTGCTTATCTGTGGTGTATTGTACAACATTATAAAAGTTGCTAGTTATTATAAACCCGAATGTCTGAAGACGACTCCTGTCTGTCCATCTTCAGCTCATGTCATGAACTGTTTTACTCGTCAGTGTCTGTGTTAAAGGTTCAGTATGTAACATTTTTTATAAACATATTTCTTCACTCTGCCACATCTCCTGACAGTAGCTACAAGACAGATGCTTAAACTGCTAAGCTTCAGCAAAAAGAGGAAAATATTGATGAGTAGCAAAACACTAAAAGTAGCAATTTTTTTGCTGAAAGTATCAAAATGCTAGTTAAAAGCAGTGGTGGAGGAGAAAGTACTCAAACACTGTACTTAAGTAAAAGTACAAATAAACAGACAAAAATGTACTCTAGTGTAAGTAGAAGTACCACATTAATGTTTTTACTTAAGTAAAAGTAAAGAAGTATTTGCTTTTAAAAATACTTAAAGTATTAAAGTAAAAGTACTTGCTGAATGTATTACCTAATGCAATGGCCTACAGTATCATTAAGTGTGCGTACTGTATGTATATTTTCTGTAATACTTTAAAAGTGTTGTTCCAGTTTAAAGAACAATGCTGCAGATAGTGCATGTTTTTATTGTGTGACACCGTTCACACTTGGGCTTGTGATTCTGTGTGCGTCAGAATTTCAGGGATGACCTGCAGGTTAAATGTCATTAAATAAAATAAGAAAGAGGAATGATTATACCTCTGAATTTTTTTATTTAACACAAAATAAAACCAGTAAAAACATTGAAGTAAAAGTTGTCTGATGAAAAAAGGAGCATTAGACCTAACAAAGGAATAGACATTGATCACTTCAACTCCAGTTTGTCATCAACTCTGATTAAAATACTGTCTAGTCAACCTTGTAATGGGTCAATAGTGAACAATATTTTAACTTCCTGACACCATTTGCAAAACTTGGACCCAAGTGTTGAGTCATTTGGAAACATCTCTTGTCTCCTAACGTCCCATGAACTGACACATTTTAATATTGCAGCAATAATTTATTGTTCAAGTTCAGAAGATTATTTTTGTCCAGTCTGTCTCTTTTGGGAGAGAGAATCTGTCCTGCTGTACTGAATAGTCTTTCAATAATCTTTCAATATTTTTTTTAATAAGGCCATGGGTGGTGCATATCTTCTAGCTGATTCTCCACGGTGGAATCCATTGTGGGTGAGAACTGGTCCCAGGACCAAGATGGAAACGAGGACTGGAAACACAACAAAAAACAAGGTAAGTGTCTCTCAAAGTACTGTACTCACAAACTGGCTAGAAGCATAAATACCATGAGTAGGCATCAATGCTCCAGCGAAGAGTATGACTTGACTGCAGCCTTAAGTATAGGTGGAGCTCATCAGGTGGATCACAGTAAAATAAATCATTTTTCTTCCCCATAAATCAGTTATTTAAAATCTAATCTGGAATCATTCCTCCTTGTTAGACTTGAGTTGACCTGTTTAAGTTGGGCCCAAATTTGTTATTATCTTTTGATTTATTTTTCATTGAAATTGTAATGATTTCAGTAAACCCAGATTGGTACGAGACCCGGAACGAGACAAGACTCCACAAGATAGAAAATTAAACAGTGTTTATTTTGTGCAGGTGACTATTTACAGGTGATCCTCTGGAGCTCCTGAGAAACAAACAGGATGTCAGATGGATTGGAATAAGAGTGGTCCTTTGATTATTCGTGATGTTTTTCCTCTTACAGGTTGGATGGTTTGAGTAGAGCGTGAGAGTGAATCCAAGTGAGTCCAGAGGATGGTGAACCAGTTCCACTCCACAGATGGATGGCTTGGAGGATCAGGCACGAGGACCAGGAACTGAACCCAAGGCGAGCCAGAACAGAAAGGGATCCACGAACACAGGAGAACTGGAGGCACAGAGAACAAGGTTAGAAACTCTTCTTGAGGAAACAAACAGGCTGAGAGCATAAATACTAGGGATGCACCGATCCACATTTTTCACTTCCGATCCAATACCAATACTTTAAAACTGGGTATCGATCGATACCGATACTTTTCCGATCCGATACCATTCAGGTGCCTTATGAGGCTGTAATAAATTATTACAGCCTCAGCCACTAATATCCACTTTAAAGCAAGGAATAAAAAAACACGTTTTGTGTTAGCAGGATTTAATTGTAACTAAGAAACTTATCCAACATTAATAAAACTTACCTCAAGTTGCCTTTTTGGGCATGCATAAATATACAGTATTTGTATACACTGTACTTAGAGAGAAGATTAATCTTCTCTTGGCTGTGCAAATTCTGCTAACACAAAACGTGTAACTAACTACCGGTACTTTTAAGTACTGTAGTTACTTTCACCCAGTCTCTTTTTCATCACATGCTTCCAAAAGTCAACAATTATGTTTGTATTCTGCATCTGTCTGTTAGCAAAATATCTTATGAACAACTGAACAGATTTTGTTTAAACTTTCAAGAAATAATCACTGAAGGGCTCTCTACGACTGGTTGACTTTTAAAGTACATCCAATTGAAGATGGCTGCCACAGCTAACTGAACTTATACAACACAAAATTGACTACAACTCAGTCAATTTGACAAAAAATTTAGATAAAATTTGTGTGGTAGTAGCTGAGACTCATTCCCAAAGCATATTCAAGGGATTAGTAGAATGCATAAGATCTTTCTTTAAAATTACAACGTTATTTATTTGGAATCAATGGTGTCGTCTGTTAGCAAAATATCTCATGACCCGCTGGACAGATTTTGTTTAAACTTTCAAGAAATAATCACTGAAGGGCTCTCTACGACTGGTTGACTTTTAAAGTACATCCAATTGAAGATGGCTGCCACAGCTAACTGAACTTATACAACACAAAATTGACTACAACTCAGTCAATTTGACAAAAAATTTAGATAAAATTTGTGTGGTAGTAGCTGAGACTCATTCCCAAAGCATATTCAAGGGATTAGTAGAATGCATAAGATCTTTCTTTAAAATTACAACGTTATTTATTTGGAATCAATGGTGTCGTCTGTTAGCAAAATATCTCATGACCCGCTGGACAGATTTTGATTAAACTTTCAAGAGATAATCACTGAAAGGCTCTCTACGACTGGTTGACTTTTAAAGTACATCCAGTTTAAGATGGCTGCCACAGCCAACTGAAAACAACACAAAATTGACTACAACTCAGTCAATTTGACAAAAAATGTAGATGAAATGTGGTGTGGTAGTAGCTGAGACTCATTCCCAAAGCATATTCAAGGGACTAGTAGAATGCATAAGATCTTTCTTTAAAATTATAACGTTATTTATTTGGAATCAATGGTGCCGTCTGTTAGCAAAATATCTCATGACCCGCTGGACAGATTTTGATTAAACTTTCAAGAGATAATCACTGAAGGGCTCTCTACGACTGGTTGACTTTTAAAGTACATCCAGTTTAAGATGGCTGCCACAGCTCAGCCTTTTGTTTTTCATAATCCCACAGAGCTTTGGAGACATTTACAAGACATTCAAAAATATGCCTCACCTGTCCAACAGCATACAGGGGTTCACTTTGGATGTCATGGAATCACCTGCTGACAGCTTGGAGGAGGCTGCTTCTCAAAGTTTTGATGCCACTGTCCACACTGTTATCAGCGAGCAGCTGTTTAAAATGGTGACGGCTGGGATCACATCAGCTGCAGAGGAGCTCGCTGAGCTGATTTCTCTGGTTAACTCCTCAAAGGGTTCCAGCAAAGTCACAATCTTTTCCAGCAAACCCCACAGGTTGGCTGACAGTGTTCCTGACAAGTTGTTTAGCAGTTTCTGGGTTATCCCTTTAGCTTTCACGTTGTCCAGCGGAAGTTTACCTTGCTGTTGAAACGAGTCCAGAAGTGATTTCTGTCGGCTCCGTTTGTCTTTCTCCCGCCGGGCTAAACAATCGTCATGCTCTTTACTGTGGTCTTTTTCAAATGTTTCATCACGTTTGTGGTATTATATGACGCGACGGAGCTTCCTCCTCTCTGTACAGCGGCTCTGCAGACACGCACGCGGCTCTGCAGACACGTACACGTCGCTGCTGTCTTGCTTTGCGGTGCTTCAAGAGTAAAACACATCCACACAGCAGACATGTTCGCGGACATGCAAAAATCAATAAACTCTGACCGACTCTGATGCCAAGATGAAAAGTTGGTTAGCCGTTAGCCACAGTCCTCCAGTCCTCTCTGTGTTTACTCACGTTTTACCTGGCTGCAAGGGGCAAACTAGGAAATGGATTTCCTGAATGTGAGGCGGGTCTTACTACTCTGGGCTCATAAAACACGCCTCCGTTCAGGAAATCCATTCCATAGTTTGAAGACAACTGCAGTGTATCATGGATCGGAAAGATGGCAGTCTCTGCTCTGAAAATCCGATATGTAAACAAGGCTGGTATCGGATACCAATACCGATACTGGATTGGATCTGCCCCATCCCTAATAAATACCATAAATAGCTCAATGCCCCAGCGAAGAGTAGAACTTGACTGCAGCCTTATATAGTTGAAGGTCTCTTCAGGGAGATGACCGGCAGCTGTGGTAATTGGCGGCCATCTTGGGTAGGAGCTGCAGCCAGTAGAACTCTCACAGAAATTTAATTATTTGTTAGTTTATTTTTGGAACTATTAAATTGAATTATTTGGTGGATTTTTGAACACCTTTGTCCTTATTTAAGTCTGGACCCTCACAATTCTATTTACATTATGAACTTGTATTACTAAAATAATTATAACAGAATATGATAGAAGTTGTCCAAAAATTGAAAAGTGGAAGCAGAACACTCCCATTCTCTTTTCACACTGATGCCTCAAACAAGGTGAAGATGAACCATGTTTTATTAATAATAGTGTTATACAAATGGATACAACTGATATATACAAATAAAAACATGAACAAACTTACTTTACAGTATACAAACATAATTATGCATACTTCTACACATGCTTAAAAAAAATTTATGGCGCCCCCCCATAAAAAAAAATCACCAGCCGCCACTGGAGCGCGCACTAAGCAGATTTAAAATTGACAGTTTTCAGATGGGAGGCTTGAATGAACAGCGATATGCAGCATGTTGCTGTGTGTGTGTGTGTTGGTTTATGTGTCATTAGCAGGACAGACTACATACGGCTAAGCCTAATTGACAAACCCGTGTGTGTGTGTGTATGTGTGTGTGTGTGCCGGGCCCGAAGCACAGCTGAGTGAGAGGGACACAGATAACAATACATCCCCGCTGTGAGTGTGTGTATGTGTGTGTGTGTCCGCGACGCGAGTGACATCCGATCAGCTTGCGCGCACAGGGAGAGGGAGGGAGACGTCAGGGAGGGAGTTGGACATTTATTACAGGAAAAATTAAAAATGACATGACAACTTGTACACGTCTGATCTGTCCCACACAATAAATACGTCGCGCGGTCCAGTTACAGCTCAGCGTCACTTCAGACATCCTCGTCTGCCTTTGGAGGGCGGAGTTAATGTAAGCAGATCTTTGAAGGGCGTGCCACGAGATCTCATTATCATAAACCGGTCGTTCAAAACGAAAGTTAAAAATGGCAGAATTAAAAAGGGTATAATTGATTATCTAAGAATTATTTAGTGTATTAAATTGAATGAACACTGTCTGGTAACCCCAAAGACATACCATAAAAATTTTAAAAACCTATCTGTGGTCTCCTTTAATAAAGCGTCTGTAAAAGTTGGCAAACCCCAGGAATTGCTGTAACTGTCTCCTATTTGTAGGTGTAGGCCAATCCACTATAGCCTTTGTCTTGTCTGGGTCAGACCTCACCTGTCCTCTCTCAAAGATAAAGCCTAAAAATGTGACTGAAGACTTGTGGAACTTACACTTTTCCGTTTTAACAAACAGTTGGTTCTCTAATAATCATTGAAGGACTGTTTTTACATGTTGAGTATGTTGTGCCTTATCTTTAGAGTAGATTAAGATATCGTCCAAGTAGACGAAAACAAAAACCTGAAGAAAGTCTCGAAGGATGTCGTTAACAAGTGCTTGGAAAACTGCCGGGGCGTTAGTCAACCCAAAGGGCATGACCAAGTATTCAAAGTACCCAAGAGGTGTTTTGAAGGCAGTCTTCCATTCGTCCCCTTTACGTATACGGACTAAATGATAAGCATTACGAAGGTCAAGTTTTGTTAAGATTGTGGCACCGTGGAGCTGTTCATTAACAGAGTCGATAAGAGGAAGTGGGTATTTGTTTTTGATGGTGATCTGATTTAGACCCCGATAGTCAATGCATGGACGAAGAGACTTGTCTATCTTTGAGACGAAGAAGAATCCTGCCCCAAGTGGAGATGTAGATGGACGGATAATATCAGATTTTAGAGAATCCTCAATGTATTCCTTCATGGCGGCCTTCTCTGGGCCTGATAAGTTATACAATCTGCTAGCAATAAGGGGTCTCCAGCAAGTAAATCAATCACACAGTCACAGGGTCTGTGACGAGGTAAGGATAATGCTTGTTGTTTGCTAAAAACTGGTGCTAGAGAATGGTATATTGTAGGGATGTTGTTAAAGGTGCTATGTGTAACTTTCTGTAGAGTGCAGAACTTAGAAAAATTTTCAACAGGCAAAGCATTCTGACCCCTCAGAGCCATATATGGCTCTGAGGGGGAGGCTCTGCTGAAATTCAAATTCAAGCTCTGTTTTTATTGGCTGATTCAAATTCAAGCTCTGTTTTTATTGGCTGGTTACAAACTCTGTTTTTATTGGCTGGTTAAGGACGGGTCACTCTGTGTTTTTAGTGTTTTTATAAATGCTGATAGAGAAGCAAGGGGACTATAGTTTTTTTCAGAGATTACTTTGTCTAACATCAGTCTGTCAGTAGATAGTGACAGAGTGAAGAAATATGTTAAAAATATATTGTTAGAAAAGTTACAGACTGCATTACAAAGTTACATAGTGCAGCTTTAAGGTCAATTTTTTTTTCTTTCTCCAGTGAAGGAGGTGAACTGGGGGAGATGGCAGAATTTTAAAGAACACTCCTCATTTTTCAATTCTGTTTTCAGTCCAATTGATATGTGGATTGTGAGTTTTTAACCAAGGGTATCCTAATATGAGTTGTGATGTGGGTGAGTCGAACACAAAAAACTCACCCATCTCTCTGTGATTTCCTGAGACAACAAAAATAATTTTTAATGTCTTTAAGGAAATGGATGATATACTCTGTCCCGTGATGGCAGAGACAGATATGGATGGGTCCAGACTGGTTGTGGGAATTTGGAGTTTGTCCACTAGGTCCTTGCTGATGAGGTTCTGTTCAGCACCGGAGTTGCTTGTATAGGGTAATTGATAGAGTTTATACAGAGAATTACAGGCAAGGTTAAACTCTTCTTAGGAGATAGAGCAGTTGTGCCTACCAGTATCTCCTTATCTACTGGCGGGCATTGGCTTTTAACAGCAACCTACATGTATTTACTACGTGACCTTGTTTACTGCAGTACATGCATGCCTTGGCCTCACGACGTCACTGTCGCTCTTCGGGAGTGAGTCGAGTCTTTCCAAATTGCATCGGCTCCACCTCAGATGTAGACTCGGGAGCTGTGAGGGCGGAACTTCCGGGAGTGAGAGACTCACAGGAGTTGAAGTCATCCTAAAGAAGACTCTCATGAACTCTATTGTTAATTAAGATGGCCAAAGCAATTGCATCGTCCAAGTCAGAAGGGATGTCGCTAGTTATCAGCTTGTCCTTTACCTGGCGATTTAGAGCCTTTATGAACGCACTTTGAAGTGCTTTCTCCCCCCATCCGGACTCCTCTGCGAGTATGCGGAAGTGGATTGCAAACTTGGCCACCGTCTCCCCCCACTTGACATAGGGAAAACAGTTTTTGGGCTGCTTCCTCCTGTTGAAGAGGGTGGTCAAACACTTGGAGAAAGTTCTTTAAAAAGGTGGAATGAGTCAGGTTATCAACAGAGCGTCGGCGGAGGTAAGCTTGCACCCATTGTAAAGCCTCCCCTTTTAATGCACTTACTTTGTAGGTAATACGGGCAAAGTCCGAGGCATAAGTAATTGAGGCTCGTTTAAATGCCAGTTCACATTGTAGAATAAAGCCGCCACATTTTCGTGTGTTACCTTCAAATAATTCCGAGGGTCGAACATCAGGTTCTTTCGTGAAGACTCCATTGGACTTTGTCAGGGATCTGGAGGGATGAAGTTGTGTCGTCATCCCCTTCTGTAGGGAAGACACCATGCCCCCCCCCCAATTCTTGTCGGTTATTTTTGGGTGGTTTGCTACCGAGTAAGAATCTGCTGTAACGTCAAAGTGAGATTGTCAATGTTTACTTGTGGCCCTAACTGAGCCCTAACTTCCTCAGTCTTGCCTGGGGGTGTCCATTGGCTGGGACATACTATCAGGTTTTGATTCAACGTCGACCCCAAATAGCAGACCAAGGAAGTAAGGACACGAGGTAGGATAAAAGGGTAAGTGATATTTATTTACAGGTGCAGATAAAATTACTCGAGCAGCTGAAAAGGAAGTGGGGAGAATTGGTGAATATATTTCCTTTGTAATTTGATGATTTTGAGTCTTCAATAGAAGAACAGAAATTCTTTCTTTTGGTTTTGTAGGAGATGGCTAAGGGGGAGTAGACGGACAAAATCCTGGGGCTGCAGATAGTTGAAGGAGAGGATCCCGTTGGAGAGAGGAGCAGGTTGACCCAGACGGAGTAGGTGGTGAAGATGATGGGGAAGGGACATTGATAATCCACAGAGGTGAAGACCAGTGGATGAAGAGAGTCTTAGAGAAGACCAGAGGAGTCAGGTAGTGGAAGGTCTGAATGGAAGAAGATGTCCCAGCACTGAAGAGGTGTCTGGCAGCTGCTTAAGTAGGTATGTCAGCAGTCCTCCTCAGAGCGGCAGCAGGTGTGATGAGTTGTGTTGATTGGCTGTGGAAGGAAAGTGAACAAATAGACAAAAAAACCAGGAATCCCACACACTCAAGGGTAAGTTGTTCCACAACCTGGGAGCAACAACAGCAAACGCTCGATCACCTCTGATGGTACGTCCAGACCAAACGTGTTTTCAACTGCAGGAGCGTCCAGTTTACATGCAAAGTCAATGGGGAACGCACTTCTAGGCACGTCTTGGCGTCGGGCGTCACGTCACGTGCGTGTTGAGCATTTTGGAAGTGGCAGCCTCCACTGCACGCCTTGAAAATGTTGAAGATTTCGCCGTTCAACACGTCTGTCAACCACTCGGGGAGGAGAGAGAGGGGAGTCAGCTATGTGACGCGGTAACGGGTGTTGCGCAACTGTGTGACGTATTGTTTGTGAGACACGGAAATAACCCGCGAAGTCGTGTTAAAGTAAGGTGAGAAATAAAAAGGACCTTGCCTGGCGAAGTGCCTGTAAGGAAGTCGGGATATCGGGTAAGTTTTGAGTTGTGAACTTTTCACGTTTAGCAAGTTAAGCTCTGCTAACTCCTCCCCTCCCCCGCCGCCACCGCGCCGCTGTTTCGCATTCCGTTCTGAACACTACTGGGTCCCGTGCGTCGAGCTTGAGGCGTTTTGCGCTTTTTTGCCATTGAAAACACGTTCGGTCTGGATGTACCATAAGCTTAAAGTGTAACTCACCTCACCATCAGAAGATAACTCCGCCCCAGCAGAAGATTTGAAAAATGCAAAAAATGGGAGTGTCAACAGACACCGCCTAAAGGAGGGGGAGACGGATGGGGGGTGAGCGAGGAGGTGTGCCAGGACGAGAGACCGTCATTGTTTTTGAATGTTAAAATTACATTAGTAATAAAGAACAAGCAACAACAAAGAATTATTATGTAGATGTATTTATCTATTCTCACCCTATCTATCTGAAGCAAAAGGCTTGAAAAAAAAAAAAATGCCGTGACCGGGGATCAAACCCGGGTCCTTTGGATCCCAAACCGGCTCCCTTCATCTAGACCAACTTGGCATATGTGCATAATCAGTCCTTCATTGTATAAGAAAAAAAACACAACCACATACTTTTAGAACGCTGGAGTTTTGATTAGATTTTGATGAAGTGAAATGTATTCTTAAAATAAATAAGTTGCTAATCTGAAAATTATATCGATCAGTGGTGCTTGTACAGACTGTCGCACCGCGAGAGTGTGTGACAGTGCGAGCGGACAGAAAGGAAGAGGCAGAGACGATCTCTGCAAGGGGAATGGCTATGGTTGAACCTCTTTTATACTCAGGCAGGAGACGATATGACGTTAAACATGAGCAGACACGTCACACATGAGCGTTTTGACCAATAAGAAAATTAAGTTGTAATACATCTGTTCAACCCATAGGACTACCGTAAACACGTTTTTAGACCAAATATTGCCGATTTAAACAAATACGCACAATTACATGAAAATTAACACAGACATAGTGCTATAAAACATTTAAACACATTCTAGGGAGTTTATCAGCTAAAAAAAGTTAATTTTGAGTTGAGTTACACTTTAAGCTTAGTTTTAGGGACTGTCAGCAGCAACCGATCAGCTGATCTTAGGGATCAGGGAGGGCAGTAAGGCTGAAGCAGCTCAGACAGATATGGTGGGGCAAGGTTGTTCAAGCATTTAAAAACAAACTGCACAAGCTTAAAATGAATTATGTAGTGCACAGGGAGCCAATGAAGGGACGCCAGGATGGGAGTGATATGCTCACGCCTACGGGCCTGAGTTAACAGGCGAGCAGCAGAATTCTGCAAAAGCTACAGACGGGCAAGAAAGGTCTGGCTAATGCAGTGCGTTACAGTGGTCAAGACGAGCTGTGATAAAAGCGTGGATTAATTTCTCCAAGTCAGGTCTTGCTAGGATTGGTTTCACTTTTGCTATTTGGCAAAGTTGATAAAAACTTTTCTGAACAACACTGGGTCTTATTTGCATTTTGCTGGATAAGGGATTTGATATGCTTTTCTGTTTTTTATTTTTATTTTTTCAGCATCAGAGATGTTTTTTACACAACAGAAGTGAAAATGGTCAGTTTGACCGAGGCTTTGTCTGTCCAGCCTGCAAGAGCAGTATACACGTGAGAAGAAGAATGCAGCTACTATGAAGTGTAGCTGGTGGGGCATTTTATATATATGCATTGCCTTCTTCTTCTTTCGGCTGCTCCCTTCCTCAGGGGTTGCCACAGCTAACTAAAGGCTGAGTTATACTCGCGCTTTGGTCCGCTGGCCCTCTGCGCGCGAACTGCGCACGCACTGAGCCGTGCGGCTTCTGCGTTTAGAGTTTCACCGCTGTGTTTATGGTTGACGCACGGCGGAGCATGGCAAACTGCTGTTCTTTTACGGGCCAGCAGGTGGCAGTAGCCTCTAAAACCTGTGCATATGTTGCAAGAAAGGGTATAAGAAGAAATCTACCGTAGAAGAACTGTTTGAAATCACACAACAACAAAAAAATGCTCCGCTCGCGTGCTGAACAACAGTTTTTGTGTCTTGCGGTTTTAATGCATGGAGTCAGCGAGGAGGAAGCGATCACGTGACTTTTGGCAAAACAACAAAAGAAAAGTCCAGCTCAGAGATGAAGAAGGTGAATTTAATACATTTGTATCACATAAAAACATTCCTCCATGCGTTGCGATGCCGTCTCCACGACCACAGCGGTGCAGACAGCTGCAGGCTCTGGCGTGAAGGTCCCCACCCGAATCAATTCTGTAGCGCCCACCGCGCGGGCACTAGGCTTGCGGAGTTTCAAAAAATCAGAGGTGCACGACATGCTCCAAGATGACATGCGTGGCCTACGCGCAGGGGCGGGGATGGTGAAATTGCGTCACTTTTGGCGCGCGCAACTTCGCGCGCTGCGCAACGCGTCGAGTATAAATCTAGCTTAACTGGCACTAAGACTTGACAATTGCTTTTATGCTAGATGCCTTTCTGACACAAAAACAGACCAAACCAAAATGAGTTGCTCACATTAAAAGAAGGACCATCACCGTCGTTATTGTATGTTTTTGAGTGAGTGAGTGTCAGAGTCAGAGAATCTTTATTGTCATTTGCGACGCATGTGGTACATGTGATGAAACGAGATTATGTACACAGGGTCCCAGTTACATCCAACAACAAAATTAAAGAGAAAAACAGTAATAACATCTAGGATATAACTAAGAAAAACATCAACTAGAAATACACTAAGCCCTAATGTAATAGAAAAACATCATTACCAACAGCAGCACGAACATGAGTCTGTACCCAGCCAGCATGCACAGGTGGGCCCCATATGGTATACATATGTGCAAAAAACATGGGCCCCAAAAGGTTTTGTCCACGGTTTCCATGGTGGCCCCACATGGGTTGGCCCAGATAGATTTTAATGGGCCCTGACTGGGTTTTCAGTGGGACCCATATGTTTAACTTAAATGAGACCCATGTAAAACCCATGTGTGTACCTTGAAGAATATCTACCTGGGACTAAACTGGGTCCCAACTGGGCTAAAAATATGGGTAATAAGTGGGTTTGTCCACGGTTTCCATGGTGGCCCCACATGGGTTGGCCCAGATAGATTTTAATGGGCCCTGACTGGGCTTTCAGTGGGACCCAGATGTTTAACTTAAATGAGACCCATGTAAAACCCATGTGTGTGCCTTGAAGAATATCTACCTGAGACTAAACTGGGTCCCAACTGGGCTAAAAATATGGGTTATAAGTGGGTTTGTCCACAGTTTCCATGGTGGCCCCACGTGGGTTTGCCCGGATAGACTATAATGGGCACTGTCTGGGCTTTCAGTGGTTCCCAGATGGTTAATTTACATGAGGCTCATTACAGACCCATGTGTGTTCTTACCAGCATAATTTATGTGTCGGATTTTCCGATCCAACCTGCCGAGAGCACGTATATTGCACCATACTCTGTGACTTCTGTCTTAACATTGTGTGAGTTACACTCAAAGAACACTCTGAGCCTCACAACAGATAATACCCAGTCTTTAACAAGAGGCAGTTCTATAACACAGATGTCCTTCTGACTCATGGTGCAGCCCGGAACACTAAAATACTGCTAAACATTATTGGAAATCAACATAGTCCACTCCCCGTTTTTGATTGTGGCACTATGAGTTGTAATTCTTGTTGGCTTTGATCAACGGATACAGATTTAAACTATAATTGAACACTAATATACCGCTAAGCATGATGGGAAATCAACACGGTTCACTTCCTGTTTTTTAGTTTAGTTTTTGATTGTGGCACTATGAGTTGTAATTCTTGTTGGTTTTGATCAACAGATACAGATTTAAAATATACATTGAATTTATAAAAATATACATTGAATTTATAAATGTAAATTCAATGTACAGTTTAAATCTGTATCTGTTGATCCCACATTTATACCACTTGGGATAAATACAGTTAGCCCACATGGGCTTCCCATGCTGGGCACATTATACTAAAATCACATGGGTCCTATATACTGATGCACATGTCTGTCCCATTCCCAGTTAGCCCACATAAAAAAATGAGCTGGGGCCTATATTATATATGCCCAGGTTGAAGCCATGTAAGATCATCCCACATTTAGCCCACTTGGGGTAAATACAGTTAGCCCACATGGGCTTCCCATGCCGGGCCCATTATACCAAAACCACATGGGTCCCATATAATGATGTCCATTTCTGTCCCATTCCAAGTTAGCCCACATAAAAATGAACTGGGGCCTGTATATCCATGCCAAGGCTGAACCCATGTAAGGTTATACGACACTTATCCCACTTGGGGTCAATATAGTTAGCACACATGGGCTTCCCATACTGTGACCATTATACTAAAACCACATGGGTCCCATATAATGATGACCATTTCTGTCCCATTCCCAGTTAGCCCACATAAAAATGTACTGGGCCTTATATATCCATGCCCAGGTTGAACCCATGTAAGGTGATCCCACATTTATACCACTTGGGATGAATACAGTTAGCCCACATGGGCTTCCCATGCTGAGCACATTATACTAAAATCACATGGGTCCCATATACTGATGCATATATCTGTCCCATTCCCAGTTAGCCCAAATAAAATTAAACTGGGGCCTATATATCTATGCCCAGGTTCAACCCATGTAAGGTCGGCCCACTCTTATACCACTTGGGATAAATACAGTTAGCCCACATGGGCTTCCCATGCTGGGCCCATTATACCGAAACCACATGGGTCCCATATAATATTGCCCATTTCTGTCCCATTCCCAGTTAGCCCACATAAAAATGTAGTGGGCCCTATATATCCATGCCCAGGTTGAACCCATGTAAGGTGATCTCACATTTATACCACTTGGGATAAATACAGTTAGCCCACATGGGCTTCCAATGCTGGGCCCATTATACCAAAACCACATGGGTCCCATATAATGATGCCCATTTCTGTCCCATTCCCAGTTAGCCCACATAAAAATGTATTGGGCCCTATATAACCATGCCCAGGTTGAACCCATGTAAGGTGATCCCACATTTATACCACTTGGGATAAATACAGTTAGCCCACATGGGCTTCCCATGCTGGGCCCATTATACCAAAACCACATGGGTCCTTTATAATATTGCCCATTTCTGTCCCAATCCCAGTTAGCCCACATAAAAATGTAGTGGGCCCTATATATCCATGCCCAGGTTGAACCCATGTAAGGTGAGCCCACATTGATACCACTTGGGATAAATACAGTTAGCCCACATGGGCTTCCCATGCTGGGCCCATTATACTAAAACCACATGGGTCCCATACAGGTAGTCCCCGATTTACGAGCGCTCTGATCTGCGAGGTTCCAGACTTACGAGCTGCACATTTTTGGAAAAAACGAAAAAAATACTGAGTTTTCATGTGTTTTTTCACTTCAGTTAGCAAGTTAAGCATATAAACACACGTTTCCGATCATTTTTATGCACTCAAAAGTAGTTTTTAGATGAAAATAGAGTGTTTTTAGGTGCGCTAGCGAAAACCGTTCCAATTTACGAGCGGATTTCCGGTTTTACGAGCGAAATGGCGGCCGTTCCAAATTACGAGATTTCCGGTTTACGAGCGCCTCGTTGTAACGGAACTCGCTCGTAAATCGGGGACTACCTGTATAATAATGCCCATTTATGTCCCATTCCCAGTTAGCCCACATAAAAATGTAATGGGCCCTATATATCCATGCCCAGGTTGAACCCATGTAAGGTGAGCCCACATTGATACCACTTGGGATAAATACAGTCTGCCCACATGGGCTTCCCATGCTGGGCCCATTATACTAAAACCACATGGGTCCCATATAAAATTGCCCATTTCTGTCCCATTGCCAGTTAGCCCACATTAATCCTGTATAGGACCCATATATTTAGCCCAACAGGGCTCACAAAATGGGTTCCTTTATGGGATAACCATATGGGTCTCATGCAGTTAGCCCAGATAAATCCCATGCCCACTCATTACCCAACTAGCCCACAATAACCCCATGTGGGGCCCAACTATGCATGTTGGCTGGGTATGAGCAGATGATCACATATGAACACAGCAACAAGAAAACAGATCAGCATCAGCATGATGTGATATTTCACAGTGATTATTCTTATTATTTATTTATTCATGAGTCTAACAGCCTCAGGGTAGAAGCTGTTCCTCAGTCTAGTGGTTCTACATTTGATGCTCCTCAACCTCCGTCCTGAGGGGAGTGGGGCAAAGAGTGTGTGCTGGGTGAGTGAGGTCTTTCATGATGCAGGTGGCTCTCTTCCTGCATCTGGAGGTGTAAATGTCTGTGATGGTGGGGAGACTGACTCCAACATCTTCTGTGCAGCCTTCACCACTCTCTGCAAAGCTTTTCTTTCTGCAGCTGTGCAGCCTCCATGCCACACGTTGATGCTGGAGCACAGGATGCTCTCCACTGCACACCTGTAGAAGGAGGTGAGGACTGAGCTACTCAAACCAGCTTGTCTCAGCCACCTGAGGAAGTAGATTCTCTGATGAACTTTCTTGATCAGACTGGTGGTGTTGTTGGTCCAGCTGAGGTTATCATTCATGTGTACACCCAAGTACTTGTGTGAGGAGTGTGAGGATGAGGGTGGGATTGTGCAATTTTTTTCTGTGTATGACTGGGTAATTGTCAGGCTGGGACTTAGACGGCCCCCTCTTGGATATAGCTGGGGGTGCTTGCGCCGCACCCCTGCCACGCGGCCCCCTAGTGGGGTGTGCTCTTGCCTGCCGGCGCGCTTGGGGGCCTCTGTGTCTGGGGCGGGGCGCTTGGGCGTGTGTCGGCTCGGCCTGGTGAGTGCTTGGTGGGGCAGGGGTC